>JAVJIF010012492.1:0-170520 GCA_038442645.1 Agave tequilana
CCTTCAAGTCCAAATTCTTTATGAGTTCCTTGAGATACTTGGCTTGACATATGAAAATCCATCACGCATTTGCTTGATTTGAAGTCCAAGAAATAATTCAATTCACCCATTAATGACATATCAAATTCACGTTGCATGCATGTTCAAACTCCTTGCAAAGAAACTCATTAGTAGAACTAAAAAATATATCATCAATATATATTTGCACACTAAAGTATGTCACTATCAACATGCTTAGTAAATAATATTTTGTCTACTTTGCCTTTAACAAAATCATTAAAAGAAGAAAACTAGAAAGCCTTTCATACCAAGCTCTTGGAGCTTTTTTAAACCATACAAAGCTTTGTCAAGTTTAAAAACAAAATTGACGTGATCTACAAAACCGGGAGGTTGTTCAACATAACTTCTTCATTAATAAAACATTTAAAAATGCACTTTTTACATCCATTTGAAAAAGTTTAAAATTTTGAAAGATGCAAAAGCTAGTATAATCCGTATGGCTTCAAGCCGTGTGCTACGGGTGCAAAGGTCTCCTCAAAGTCGATTCCTTCAACTTGAGTGTAACCTTGGGCCACTAACCTAGCCTTATTCCTAATAACATTTCCTGACTCATCCATCTTGTTCCTAAAAATCCACTTAGTACCAATTATTGGTCTATCATGGGGTCTAAGAATAAGGTGCCAAACTTGGTTGCGCTCAAATTGATTGAGCTATTCTTGCATAGCTAGCAACCAATATGAGTCACCCTCGGCTTCGAGGATGTTTTTGGGTTCAAAATGAGAAATGAATGCGAAATTACCACACAATTCATGGAGTTTGGAGCGAGTTGTTACCCCTTTAGATACATACCTATGATGAGATCTTGGGATGATTTGTAGCGTATCTCCAATCTTTTGGAAGTGGTTGAGAGTTTTCACTTCATCCTTTTTAACTTCACCAATAGTGTTCTGCTTTTCTTCTTGAACGGGTGAGTCCTTCAAGGATAGTTTCTCCATGTCCTCACCTAATGAGTCAATCTCTACAACATTCTCAACACACAACATTAGATTCTTCAAATTTAACATGCATGGATTCTTCAATAGTAAGTGAAGATTTATTGAATACTCTATAAGCTTTGCTAGTACTAGAATATCAACAAATATTGCTTCATAAGCCTTAGCATCAAATTTACCTAAATTATCTTAGTATTCAATACAAAACACTTGCATCCAAAAACTTTAAAGTATGAAACATTTGGTTTTTCTTAAATGATAAATCTCAAAAGAGATTTTGAAAGTATTTTTACACAAATAATGTTGTTTGATATGTAGCATGCGGTGTTACGGCCTCGGCCCATAGATATTGAGGGAGGCCATATTCACTTATCATAGTCCTAACCATCTCTGAAGAGTTCTATTCTTCCTTTCAACTACTCCATTTTGTTGTGGAGTTCTAGGAGTTCTAGGACATTTCATGCTTAATTCACTTTTCATCACAATAAGTCATGAAGAGTTGGTTAACAAACTCACCACCTCTATCAGTTTTTATTTTCAAAATCGAAAATCCTTTTTCTTTTTCAGCCCTTTTTCTGAAAGACTTAAAATACAAAAAGTTTGATCTTTATGTTCCAAAAAGAAAACCCAAGTGAAACGAGAAAAATCATCAACTCAACTAAAACAAAAAATATATCTACTTCCATTTAAGCTTTTAGTTTTAGTTGGTCCAAAAAGATCCATGTGAATTAATTCTAATGGCCTAGTTGACATGATATCCTTAGTTGGTTTGAAAGAAGACTTGGTTGTTTCCCAAGTTGGCACGCACCACAAATGCGGTCTTTTTCAAACTTCAAGTAAGGAATACCCTTCACAATCATTCCTTAGAATTAATTCTAACAAGATGATCAAAAGATGCATGTCCTAATCTTCTATGCCAAAGCCATGAAATCTCATCAAAAGCATTTAAGCATTTAGTAGAACAATCCAAACTGAGCATGTCAATAATATAGACATTATTTTCACGAAATTCGGTGAGAATACAATCATTGGTTTTACAATCAAAAATTTTGCAAGAAGAATCATCAAACACAACTTTAAGAGCACGATCACAAAGTTGACTTATGCTAAGCAAGTTATGTTTAAGTCCATCAACAAGAACAACATTTTCTATTAAAGGAGATGCACCAATTTGAATGTTACCTATACCGATGATGGTGCCCTTGGAGTCATCTCCGAAGGTGACGGTGCCACCTTCAACGTACCTTGATAGGGTTGTGAAGTTGTTGATATCCCATGTCATATGCCTTGAACAACCACTATCAAGGTACCACCGCTCCTTACGTCTTGGAGCCTTGGTGTGTACCTACATCAAATAATTTAGGACTTGATTTCGTACCATATTTTCTTGGGTCCTAAAGAGTTAGTGTCACGAACCCACACAGATTATTTGTCCTATTTACTTGATCATAGCAAAATTTAGCTAAATGGCCATTTCGACCACAATAAGTGCATCTATAAATACTCCCATATTTAAATGCATAATGATTGTGTAGCTTACGAACATTGTGAATTGTGAGCATGAGTAGTTTTAACATGAGTGTCATGTGAAGTATTGGCATGATGAGCATGAGAATTTTTAGCATGAGTAGTTTTATCTCTTAGCATGTGGAGTGTGCAAATGCTTCTTTGAAAAACATTATCTCTATAATTATTAGTTAAAAAAGCAATTCTTTAAAACATTTCCAAAATCATTGATTTTAGTTTTAACAAGGATAATTCATTTTCATCAATTTTTGAAAATTTGGCTTTACAAGCAACTTTTATAAACATCAAACTCTCTTTTAGTTGAAATAAGATTAGAAGAAAGTTCTTCCTTTTCTTTTGAAACAATTGCAAGTTGAATTTAAGCATCTCAATTTCCTTTTTCAATTTAGAGCATTCTACCTTTTTATCATCAAAGCTTTCAGAAAGTTCAACAAAAGCATTTTCTAACATTTCTCTACTTATTTCATTTTCATCATCAAAAGGTTGAGTGGTTACCTTGGGTGTGTTGCTATGAAACACATATTTGTCGTGTCGACCTCATCTTCAGATTCACTTTCCGAATCCCACGTGACTTTGTATACCTTCTTTTCAACCGGCCTCTTTTGCTTAAGCAAGGAGGAATCTCTTTTCTTGAAATCGGGACAAATCGGCATGATGTGTCCTGGGTTTCCGACAATTGTAGCATATAATCCTTCTCTCCTCCTTCCCTTCCCATTTCTTTCTATAGTTGAGTTTATTCTTGTGGTACATCCTCTTTATATTTCTCACTAGGAGAGATAGCTCCTCATTCTCTTCTCATCTTCTTCATCATTGTCGATGGTGGAGGAAAACTTGAAAGCTATGAACTTCTTCTTTTGAGGGTACCGCTTCTTCTCTTGCCTTCTTCTCCATCTCATGAGTCTTAAGGTTTCCAATAAGACTTATGAGATCCATCTCATCTTCTCATTCAACTCCTTTAAGGTGGTAGCTTTGATCTCCTATGACGAAGGAAGAGCACGAATCACTTTGCGCACCTTTGGTCGTTGCTTATATCGTCACCTAGAGAAGAAAGAGCATTGGTAATCTTAGTAAACTGGTAATCATAGTATCAATAGACTCATCTTCAAGCATTTTAAAACTTTCATATTGGGAATGCAAGAGATCTATTTTAGCTCTCTTGACTTGTGATGTCCCCTCATGAGTGACCAATAAGTTTGCCAAATCTCATAAGCGGATTTACAATGTATAACCCGTGTTAGATCATCCTCATTCAAGGCGGTGAGAAGGAATTTTGAGCCTTAGAATTAGCCTCATATTCCTTATAGGTAAATTTGGACCAAGTGTTCTCCTCACTTTCGGGTCTACTATAAGGCTTGGTCAAGGACTTAGCAACTAGACTACCTAAAGATTAGAAAAAATAGTCATCCTAACTATCCAAATGGGAAAGTTGAATCCATCAAATTTAGGAGGGGTCTTAATGTTGTCGGCCATTTTTACTAGTGTATGAATTAAAGTATGCAAATAGTGATTAGCGAATTTTTAGGATCTCTCTAAGGATGTGAAGCCAAAAACTAGAGTCCTAGCTCTGATACCAATTGAAATTACCTAGAGCGGGGTGAATAGGTGATAATGCTAATCAATGCACAAATTAAAATGTTATGATGCAATGATCACCCAAAACAAGACTAGAAGCCGAATACCCTGTGAAGGGCTCTGAACTCCTTCCTCGTGATTCCTCTAGATAAGAGTTTGAGGTGCGTATTGCAATCTTATTGTATGAGTATTGATCGACAATATAGTAATGAATATGAAACAAGTAAATATTGCAATGAATATAAAGCAAGTAGATGAAGCAAGTAAACTAATCGCAAACACTGAGATTTGTTTCGAGGTTCGAGCACCCAGCTCTACATCCCCGCCTTCACCCAGAAGGATTTTCCAACCACTATAACTTTTACAAAGAGTTACAACACACCCGGAGTACCCAACTCCTCAATCACAAATACAAGTATCTCTGGTGATCAAAAGACCACAAACCCTCTTTTGAAAAATCTTTTTCCTTACAAAACCCTATAGAACAATGTGTAGGATTGAAGCTCAAGTATTGTAAGTGAAAAAGAAATGAATTTGAAGAGAGTTTTGAATCAAAAACTTCAGTAAAGAGAGAGATTTTTCAGCACAAAAACAGAGAACAAAAACTTCTTTTGAAAGCTTTAAACTTGAATATTTTTGCAAATGCTTGTTATTAGAACCTCAACCCTAATCAACCCTATTTTTAGGATAGAGTTAGGGATTAAAGAGTAAACTAATACAATAGATAATTAGGAAATATTTGACCCAAAAATCAGCCCCTAAACTCGTTTAGAGAGAAAACCCACGTTTAAAAACGTGTTAAAAAATATAGCCGTTAAGATTGAAATCCAGCCTCGGTCGACCGTCGGGGTTTTCAAAAAATTTGGCCGTTGCAGGCCCACGGTCGACCGAAACAAACAGAGAGTTGACGTCTTTCAGTCGGCCGAAGGTCGGTCGAAAGAAATGGGGTCCGGTCGACCGCCCGGTCGACCGGGAAAACGTGCACACATGCACGCACCCAACGGTCAGAAGCCCGGTCGACCGGTCGGATCGACCTGAAACAGAGCCGGTCGACCGCCCGGTCAACCGCAGCATGCCAAAAACTGATTTTTGGAAAAGGTTTTGAAGAGATCTTGATAGTTTTCAAAATAGTTTTGATCAAGACTAGGTATAATAAACAAAATGGAGTTTGTAAGTAAAAAAAAAAAAAAATATTTTGTATATTATAATATATATTTATATATATATATATATATATATATAATATTCTATTTATATAGAAACTAGATAGACTGTGCACAAAAACTAGTGTGTAGGGAATTTGAGCTTCAAACTTATTCACTATCTTTAACAAACTATAAAACTAGAAACAAATAATGAAGTCTCTGAACCACAAGGAAGTCTTTGAGCCATGCTAGAGCCTTCTCTTCTATGAACACTTCCTCTTGCGCCATTTGCCCTATTAGAACCATAAATCTTGGAAACCTTGCAATAACTAAGAAATGGCCATCATTATTGGTACTAATCTGAAACTCATTCTAAACAATTTATTAGTACCATATAGCTCATATGTGTTTTGTTATCATCAAAACTTCAAACAAATTGAGAGTGTAACCTTTTGGGCCAACAAATTCAAAAAGAGAATTACTTACTGTCTCTCCCCGGTAATGGCGCCAAAATTTGATTGAGCTTAAACCTGCACACAGGAAATAATAGCTTAGAAATTAAGATTGAAACATGCAAGGTACTCAATACTACCGCTATAACAAGTGGCTATGCGGGTCGTGATCCACAAGGAGGGACTAGCGATGGAAGCTTTTTAGTAAGTTCTCTTTTAAGTTAAAAAAAATACTTAAAATCTTCTTTTAGTTCTTAAAAAGGAAAGGAAAATAGGTTACAATTAAGTTAAGAAGAAAGTGGTAGATTGAGAAGGTGGAGAAAATAGAAAATAGATTTATATAAAGAAATTAAAAAGAGTGCTAAAAGAGGTTGGAGATTGTGCTATTGGTTATCTAAACTAAAAGTTAAAAGAAAAGAAAGAAAAACCAAAAAGAATACTTACCTTTTCTAGTTGATGACTTACCTGGAATCCTTGCATGTTTTATCTTGCTTCAGAGGTGATCAACGCATAACCCATAAGATCGAACTCAGACCCCATTCACATTACATCATCAAGAGGAACAAGAATGAAATGATACAGAATCTTGAGGAGGAGAACATCATCATGAAATATCGATGGAACTCACACAAATATGGCTACACTGATGCTTCTAGATTCACTTGGATATTCATCAAAATCAAAAGAGAAAAAGTAGATAGAAGAAGAACATATAAACAAAGAAGAGCATAAATATGTTACCTTTGATTACTTGTAGAAATGATTGCTTGTAGAAATGATTAAAGAAAGAAGGAGGTTATATCAGTGTCACTCTCAACATAAATCTCTCTCTCTTACTTATATGAATCTCAATCTAATCTATGCTTACAAAGAAATATAAATTACATCAAATGATAATAAAAATCTACACTAAAAAGAATGAAAAACTGGCCTAAGAATCTATCTCTGCTTCATCGTTCCATGTAGTCTCTGAAAACCCAGTATTTATAGGCAAAACTAAACGGGGGAGAGCATACGAAAATAGGGGGAGCAAACGCTCCCCCAACAACCTTAACAAAGCCGCGAAAATGCGACTTTGGCCGCGTTTTCGCCGCCTGGGTGTGGCCAGGTGGCCACACCCTAGGGGTGGTGCTCCCTGGTTTCGCGATATGATTTTATCTCTTACTGGATTTGCAGTTTTGGTCATGGATTTGATGAAACCTCCTTTGATTTTCGACTTTAACCAATTGATTTGTGAAGATCTTATTTTAACACTTGTTTAATAGGTTTTATCTTCTTTGATTTGCCCTGATTTGCCCTAATCTGCCCTGGTCTTTGATTTGAATTAATTCTGAATTAAATCAGAATTTTGATGGGCTTTTGGGCTCGTTTTTCTTCCCTCTCCTTTAGTAATGGGCCTGCATATAAATTAGACAATAAATAGGATTAAAAATAGAGTTTATTATATAATAAATATGAGAATGTGATAATAAATATGCAGTATCAGCGATCGATCACTAATTCGGTACCCCACGCGTGATCAGGGAAAAATCATGCACAAAAAGGTTATTTTGAAAATTGTGTGTGTTTGGCTTCCTCGATGCTTCTGTTATAGCATAGAGGCTAAACGGGTCAAATCCACAAGGCGGGAAGTGATAAAAATTTTACTGGTCTATTCTCGTGTGTGTTAGCAGTTCTTCTATATTTTAAAAAATGAAAAGAAAAGAAAATAAAGAATGGAAGAGAAGGTGATTAGTGTTCAATTTTGTATCATTTTGCATCACATTTCCATGCATATATCAATAAAAATGTGCTTTTAATGGCTGTTTCTCTTAAATTTCAGGTTCACTCTTTAATGAAGAAGAAGACCAAAATCCTAGCTAATTAAAGGATTTAAATGAGATTAAAAAGAGCCCAATCTAAAGAAGCCCACATCTGCAACAAATAAGAGAATATCCTCGCAGTTTTAGAAGCTCTCACTATACACCTAGGCAGAGATAGCCTGTTAGTGCGATCGCTGACATAACGGCCAAGATTCAACTGCGAAAACGCGGCTTTGGCTGCGGATTCGCGGCAAAACTTAGACCGTTGATGTAACGTTTCATTCTATGGTTATGATTGAAAATAATGTGCTCCTGGTGCCTATATAAAGACTCCTAGGTTCTCTGTTATAAGGGGGAGATAGCCATAATTTTAGGAGAAGGATTAGGATTTTTTTAGGTTTTTCTTTAGTATTCTGTTGTAATTTTATTTTCTCCTTTTTAGATTCCAGAAAAGAGAGAGGGTGAGAGTGAGATCTCTGTAATGGAGAGTGACAATCAAATGTCAAGATCATGATTTTTTTACTCTAATTTCTTGTTCTTTAATTCTTTCTCTTTTACTTTCAAGCTTTGAATTTCTTGCACTTTAATCTACCATGCTTTTTTCAGTGCTTTACTTCTACGGGTAACTAAGCTTCTAACATGACTAACTAACCTCTAGCATTACTAATTACTAACTCTTGGTTAATGCTAACTCATATGATTCATTGGATGTTTATAATTTCTAGTCTTGTGTTTAACAAGTCTCTTTAATCTCAATGAAGATGAGTGTTATCTTTTATCTTAATGAAGGTTTTGTGATTCCATCCATATGATTCATGTGTGCCTCATTTAGAGTCTTGTTTCCTTAACAAGTGCCTTGATGGAACATGATGATGTGATCACCTTGGTATGCTAAAAATTCATGCACTAGCTTCTTATTTCATGCTAGCTAAACTATGGCTTTGATGATCTAATGAACTTAATATTCTTGTTATGCATATCTGAATTGTAAATCTTAAACTCATAAGTTTCATTCTTGTGAAACTATTGGGAGCCTATGATCCAAGGATGTCACCTAACCAAGCTAAGAGAGGATCGCCACAACAAATTGGGCCAACTCTTTGACTTGATGAGCAAGATGGACAATATGCAGATGAATCTAAATGAGGCACAATTCATCCAAGAGATTAGTAAGTTAGTAGTGTAGAGTTGTTAGTTAGTCATCGCTTTTTTTCTATTTGATAAAAACTCCCCTAATTTTTAAGAAACTTTCTTTCTTAAACAAAGTCCATTTTTTCTCTTCTACTTTTTCAAAATTCACCGTTTTAATTCTACCTTCCTCGTTTTCATGCTTCTTTTCTTAACACAAAAAGATTCATCATTTTCTTTTTACTTTATTTTCTTTTTCAATACTTAAGCAAAGAAGAACTTTCGTTTCCTTTCCAAAAACAAGAACAACAAGAACTAAGAAAGCTTTCATCGCTAACCCTCCCCACAGATACGACCCGTTATAGCTCTTGCAACAAACGGTAGTTCGAAGGAGCACATTAACTCTACATACATACCCAGAGCTTGAACATTGATATATGGACTTACACAGTTTACTCTGACTTCTGCTATTTCTCCCATTCGAACAAATTTTTGGCGCCGTTGCGGTGGAGGGTGAAAGTTTTTGCTAATTTTTGGAACTAAACGAATTTTTCTTCTCTTTTGCAGGTTACAGGTTTTAGAAATAGGAAAATAAGTATTACAGTAACATATAAGTGGTCTTGAGCCTATGCTCTAGAAAGCAGAGACCAAGTACCCTCCAACTTACCGCTTTTCTCGGCTTTTGCTCCGTTTTCGGGCAAGAAGGAGTCGACTGCTGATAATCTTTTTTGCAGGGTCGCTTGCTTTGCAAAATTTAGCTTATTACAATAATTGTTTGTTGTTTGCTATCACCAGGATCCTGCTAATAACCAATAGTAAAAAGCTTGTTGAAATTTTGAAAAAAATGATTAGACGTTTTGCACCCAAGGTACGTGTCTTTTCAATTCCTTTACTTTACTGTTGAACAGTGTTGGAGCAAGGTACGTTTGCATAGCATATATAATAGGACTCATTTCTTAGTTGATTTAATCGCTTTGAGTGAATCTTGTTTGCATATTCTGTACACTTGCACAAATTGGATTTAAGGGCACCACCTAAATAAAAAAGAAAAGGTGGAGATTTCATCACCCTTTCATAACCCAAAAACAACATTTCAAGCACTCATAATGTCACGTCCCGCTTCCCAAAATACGCTGAAGCGGAGACGTGACCGAGTCAGCGACGCATATACGCAAGAAAAATACCTCACGTATACGCGCTAAGCCTTAAGTAACCCGAAACAAGCTATAAATCCCAACTGAAATAAATCATGATTACTGCAATATCACATATAAGTATCCACGCATGATATCATATAAATAAAGACTGGAATAACAACTGAATCTGATATAACGAAAATCAGGAAACAATATGAAGGCAAGAAAGATAAGAATACCGGAATCGAATAGGGAGAAGAGAGCTCCAGCTCTTCGTGAAGCGTACGGTCTCAATGAACACCTGAACAATAGAAATAATGCGTCCAATATCTGGACGTGCAAATCCAGAGTCGTCAGAAAGTGACCTGGTGAGTGTGTGTGTGTAAGGGGGAGAGCTCGTGCATATAAACAATGTGCATAGAATAATATCAAGAATAACTGCAGACATAAGATAACTAAATAACATGATAAGCAAACAACTGAAGGATAACCAAAAACAACATGTATGTAGATAAAAGTCAACTATTACAACTGTACACAAACAACTGATATCAAGATGTGTAACCTAGTATATGTCACTAGTCTGATTGGTTATTATTAACCTAACTAATGTAGTACATAGCTGTGTCTCATACCACAACCGTTTTCTTACATATCAAACAAAGTTATCGTTGTTGTAACTGCCTGCCAATGTAGTGTATGTGTTTTGAAAGGGTACCGTGCATGACCGGTACCACGGTCTAACACCCCTGACGCTGAACCAGGACAAGCCGCAAGGCTCTAATAACTGAAGACCATAACCCCATACGAAAAGACAACTAGTGTGGTGCCGTAATACGGACATCGCCTTGACAACTGACAACTGAATAGGTAGCCAGTACTACCTTGGTTCCCCATGGTTGGAACCCACAACTCGGTACCATAATAAGTCCTTCCAAATATATACGACATGCATCATCAGGCAATTACCCCTGTTCCCCAGGTTATGGTGTTTTATTAATAAGCAATCAATGTGATTTAATATGTAATAGTAAATGATATCTCTAACAACTACCGATGTCAATACTAGCTGATAATCTGACAACTGACAACTAATATCCGACAACTGAGTAGATGACAACTAATATCTGACATCTGAAATAAGATACTGGAGATATAGCCACTAACATGAAGGTGTCACTAACAACTGGTAACTGATATAGATACCTGACAACTAATATAAACTCTGAAATATATCACATGATCACTAACAAATAATCTCACCAATAATTTATAAACTGATAACTACTATCTGATAACTCTGAAGTACAAGATCACCGATATCGGTTAGATCACTATCACAATAACTCAATCTCTATATAACTAAACATGAAGCACATGGTATATCCTCGAGATCAACAAGTCAACAGATATAGAAATCATAACGAAGTAAGGGAATCATCCTCAAATAATATATGGTCTAGAATATCTACTTCTGATACTTAACATCAACAACATATCATCTAAATAAATCTCAAATACTCATAACTATAAATCCAGCTACGTCAATCTTATCTTAATGAGTTCAAGATCTGATATAAAGAATGTAAATTCTAGATCAACTCTAACTCAAGATCAATCCAAATCACAACCCAACTAAAACAGTCACATCTAAATACTGATCAATATCTAATGTCAATAACATAAATCCCGTTTGACCGAAACTCCAACTAAGTCCATATACTGATCCAAGCATCAAGTAATCTAATTTCTTAGTAAAGTAACATCATAACAAGTCCATCATCAATACCCAAATGAATCATCACCTAAGTTATTACCAAATGAAAGAATAACAAGTCTAAGAAGTACTCTACATGAAACATGTCATCTGTCCTCAAATATGATCTGGGCCAACTAACCAGTGGATCAAAATGGGTCACTGTCTAAGGTACATCAAAACTAGGCCTAAGCCAACAACGACAAACTATTAACACATGAAATGACACTGATACAAGCTCCTATCAACTATGTAATTAAAGTGAACAATCATAGATGTCTCATGAAGTAATACAAGTAATCAACTGGTAAAATATAATAGAAAGTCACATGAAATGATAAGTGTAATATGTAAATGCATACTGACAACGGTAAATAAGGAAATGCACAAGAACGAACACTCACATGAAATGATGCGGTTTCGGTACCGAATCACCGTCTAGTCTTCACTGCACGAACCAGTTCTGATCTACAGATCATCCTATGGATCGGTCTTCAAATTGCTTATGTATCGGGTCCACAACGAGCACGAATTCGGATCGGGTCTGGGTCTCTGTAGTTGGGTTCGAATCTCACCGAACGGGTCTGAAACACTCGGGGCGATTTGTGGCCCATCGACAGAGGCTCTGGCGGAGGCGGCGGGGGCCGCGGAGGATGTCGTTGGATAGAGGATATCACCATGAAGGGTGTGGGTGCGTTCGCGGTCGCCGACGACAATCAACGATGACACACGGAGAGACAGAAAATGGCTCAGAGGAAGGCATCTCACGGAGTTGCTTAGCTTGCCTTGGTGGTTGTTGGACACGGCAACATGGAGGGGAGAGGCGTGGGGGCTTAAAAAGGTTGAAGTTTCAATCTTGATGCCAAAGTGCGAAAGACCGACATTGACAAACTGCTTAGTGCTTGCTTAACAAAAATCCTGGTTTAATATCCTATGGAGGTCTACTAGAATTGTTGGTCTATAAAGGTAGAAGTTAAAATGTAGCAGTTTCCAAGAACTCTTAAAACTAATGTAGTACAATTAGACAAGTCTGATAGCATGAAGAAAGAAATTGCAGTAGAGTGTAAACCATTTAGATGCAACAAAATTAGTCATAAACATGAATTGCTTAAGATGTAACAGAAAATCAAAATAACAATGGATGGCCGCAGTGTAACCAGGTAAGTCAGGTATCAAAAAAATCCGAGAATTGGCCATCAAGACAATACATTAGCTATTTAAGCTTCCAAGAACTAAGCTGCTTGATTGGTCACTAATGTTGCACATTTAGTATCATATTTCCATACTTATTATAGAATAAAATCTGCATTGTCCTAATTAAATGTTAATTTATTTGCAGGCCCATTCCTTAAGGAGAGTGAAGAGAAATGAGCCCAAAAGCCCACCAAATTCTGAATTGAATCAGAATTAATTCGAACTCAGTGAATCAGGGAAAAATCAAGAGGTTGAAAATCGGATGAGAAGAATCCTCCCAGAATCGATTGGTTGAAGCCAAGGAAAAAGGTCATTTCGTCACAATCCCGGACCTAAACGAGAAAACCAACTGGAGATAAAGTCAGAACGTGAAAACGGGGAGACCCACCAACAGGGTGTGGCCACTAGGCCACACCCTGGCCGCGGAAACGCGGCCAAAGCCGCGTTTCTGCGGCTTGGTTAGGGAGTTAGGGGGAGCGTTTGCTCCCCCAATCTTCCCGGGATTCCCCCTTGTGGTTTTTTCTTATAAATACTGGTTTGAACTGAAAAAAAGGGACGACAATGCAGAGAGAGGATTAGTCCAGTTTTCATTGTTTGTAGTTTAGGTTTTTCTTTTCTTTTTATGTAATTGTAATTTGTATGTAAGCTTAGGTTAGATTGAGATTCAAGAAAGAGAGAGAGGCTTATGTTGAGAGTAACACCGATGTACCCTCCTCCTTTCTTCCATCGTTTCTGCAAGCAATAAAGGTAAATACTTTTTTATGTTCGTCTCTTTACATTTGTTTCCTTTGTTTTCTTTTCCTTCTCCTCTTTCTACTTCACCTCTTTTGGTTTTGATGAGAATGCAAGTGAATCCAGAAGCATAAGTATAACAACGTTTTTGTGAGTGCCAACGATACTTCATGAAGATGTTCTCCTCCTCAAGATCCGTATCACTTCATTCTTACTCAGCTTGATGATATAATGCGAACGGGGACTGAGCTCGATCCTATGACTTATGCGTTGAACGCCTCCGAAGCAAGGTAGAACATGCAAGGGTTCCAGGTAAGTCATAAACCAAACTAGGTAAGTACTTTTTAATCTTCTTTCTTTTCTTTTATTTCTTAGTCTAGATCACCAACACAATTTCTTTCATCACTCCTTTTCCATTCCTTGTAAATAATCATTCTGGTTTTCTCCACCTTCCATTCTACCGCTTTCTTTTTAACATTAACCTAACTCTACTCTTTTTCACTTTCATTTCTTAAAACAAAGAAGAACCTTATTTTTCTTCATAAAGATTTCAATAAAAAAACCTTGAACGCTTCTATCCCTAACCCTCCTTGTGGATCACGACTCGCATAGCCACTTGCTATAGCGGTAAGAATTGAGCACTTGCACATCTCTATGTTGAAGTTATGAAATTTCGTATTTTTTGTGCAGGTTCAAGCTTCAATCAAATTTTTGGCGCCGTTGCCGGGGAGGATAACGGTTTTTATTGAAGTTTGATTTTTATTGAATTTTTAGAACTAAAACGAATTTTCTTCTCTTTTGCAGGTTATAGGGCAAGAAAAGTAGGAAAGAAAGATTGCAGTGACATATAAGTGGTCTTGGGCCTCTGTTACAGAAAACAAAGACCAAGTACCCTCTGAATTGCCGCGTTTACTCGGCTTTAGCCGCGTTTCCGCGGTAAGGAAGAGTTCACTATTAACTGTCTTTTTGCAGGGCTGCTAGCTTTGCAAAAATTAGAGTTTCTGTAAACTTTATTTCTTATATGCCATCACATAAGCCTGCTAATAAACCAACAGTAAAATACTTGTTGAAAAAGATAAAAAAATTGATTAGACGTTTGCATTTTAGGTACGTGTCTTTTCAATTCATTTATTTTTACTGTTGAAGAGTGCTGGAGCAAGGTACGTTCGCATTGCATTTAGAATAGGACTCATCTCCTGGTTGATTTACATCGCTTTGAGTGAATCTTGTTTACATATCTTGTATACTTGCACAAACTGATCTTAAGGGCACCACCCCATAACAAGATAACGTGGGGATTTAATCACCCTTCCTTGGCCAAAAAATCAGATTCCAAGCACTCACTAACCCGAGCCTTACTAAAAATGAGAAGACATTGGCCCTAGGGACATCTCGGACTCAATTAGGAGATTATCCTAAGGGGGAAAGGTGTTGGAATTTGACTCCTGCCAAATCAGTGTCTAGGAAAGGGATTAAGGGCCGAAAGCCCGAAGGTTGGTGGTTATTTAATTAAGGAACGTCTTTGACGGAAAACCTCCCACCAATCTTGCCCTGATTTGGCTGATTAGCTTGTGGTCAAAGTCTGCATTAGGCCTCCCATGGACAGTCTAATCAGTTTGGAGTCGTCTAGGTCATAGGTCTGAAATCACCTAGAGGGGGGTGAATAGGTGATAATGCTAATCAATGCACAATAAAAAATATGATGCAACAATCAACCCAAAATAAGACTAGAAGCCGAATACCCCGTGAAGGGCTCTGAACTCCTTCCTCCTGATTCCTCTAAATATAAGTTAGAGGTGCGCATTGCAATCTTATTGTGTGAGTATAAGATTGACAATATGAATATGAAACAATTGAATATAGCAATGAATGTAGAAAACAAGAAATAAGAGCAATGAAAGTAAAGCAAGGAATTAGAGCAAGTAAGCCAAACGCAAATACCGAGAATTTTCCGAGGTTCGAGCACCCAGCTCTACGTCCTCGCCTTCACCCAGAAGGATTTCTAACCACTATAACTTCACAAAGAATTACAATCACACCGGAGTACCCAACTCCACAATCTCAAGTACATGTTCTCTCTTGGTGATCAAAAGATCACAAACTATCTTTTGCAAAAGCCTCTTTCCCTTACAAGAACCCTGTAGAATAATGGTTAGAATTGAAGCTCAAATATTGTAAGTGAAAAAAGGAAATGAACTTGAGAGAGTTTAGAAAATAAAACTTCAGTGATGAGGGATTCTTCAGCACAAAAAACAAGGACCAAACTCTTTTGAAAGCCTTTGAAAACTTTTGAAACTTTTTGTAAATGCTTGTTGTGTAAAACCTCTCCCTAATCACCCCTATTTATAGGAGAGGGCTAGGGATTAAAGAGTAAACCCTCATAATGCTAATTAGGAAGTATTAGACCCAGAAAATACCATTTAAACACGTTTAGAGAAGAAAAAGACAAATTTAAAACGTGTTTAAAAAACTAGCCGTTATGGCTGAAACGACTCTCTCGGTCGACCGGCCGGTTGACCGGGATTCAAACAAAAGAGCCGTTGCAGGCTCTCGGTCGACCGCCCGGTCGACCGAAAACAAACAGAGAGCAACACCACTTCAGTCGGCCAGCCGCCGGTCGACCGAAGGTCTTCGGTCGTCCGCCCGGTCGACCGGGAAACATGCACACGGATACGCACAAAAACTGCCAGAAGTCCAGTCGACTGGGTCGGTCGACCGATCTGACCTGACTTAGTGACGGTCGACGGTTGGTCGACCGGCTCAGGCCAAAAGTCAAAACTGAAACATAATTTTGAAAGGGATTTGAAATCTAACAAAATAGTTTTGATTAGAGATATATATAAAACATAAAATTGAGTTTGTAATCAAAGGCTTTGTATTAAAATATTTTGTATATATTTATATTGAATATTTTTAGGAAAGACATGTGCGCAAAAACGTGTGTGGTGTGGGAATATGGAGCCTTCAACCCTATTCACTATTCTTTAACAAAAACTATAAAACTAAAAATAAATCTAATGAAGTCTTTTTGAGCAATCTTGAAGTCTTGAGCCATGCAAAGCCTAGCTAGAGCCTTCTCTTCTATGTTCCTTCCTTGATGTGCCATAAGCCTTCTTTACTCCATGAACCTAGAATTTCTTGCAAAAGCTAAGCAATGGCCTCCAAACATGGTACAAACTGAAACTTATCTTGAACAAACTTATTAGTACCAAATAGCTCTTATTTGTTTTGTTATCATCAAAACTCTAAACAAATGGAGAGTGTAACCTTTTGGGCCAACAAGGTCTACCCTAACTTAGGTTAGATTTTTTTTTCTTTTTTTTGTTTGCTTATTTGTTTGTTTTTGTTTGTATTCTATTGTGTGATATGGCTTATAATAACAATTTTTCCAATTTTAATAGTAATCCATATTACACACTGACTTCATTTTCGGCTATTACCAACCGGCATATTATAACTTTAACCAACCTAGTGTGCCGGATTGGTCTTATCCGAATCAATATAACCCATGTCCCCAATCTTATAACCATAATTTCCATGATAATTTCAACTCTTCACAGAGTCAATGGGATTCACCTCCCCCGAGCCCAATTTTCAATCAACTTGTCCTCCTCCACCTTGTCCACAATATTTCCAAGATTCATACTCAGTTCCACCAGTCCAAAATAGAAGACCATCAATTTTGGAAATGAGTATGCGTGAGTCCAAACAAAAATCACAAAATTTGATGGACTCACAATTTCACCACCAATTCCAAAACAACACGTCATCTTTTCAACAAGACGATGAACCCATCAACTATGAAAAGATGCTTGAAGCCATGACTCAGGCTCAAAACGCTCGTAATCGTGACATAGATATGATGGTCCAATCTCTACGTTCTCACCGTTTCACCAGTTCTGATGTCACTAACCATTCTTTTAGAGCCGAAGAGTCATGTTGTTTAGAAAATCAAGGTTCCATTTCAGAACAATCATTTGAACTTGCCCAAACTCCAAATTTTGAAAATGATATTGACAGTCTGGCAAGTTATTCCTTTCCTGAAATAGAACTTGAGAATGAATATGATCCTGAACCTCAACTTTGTGATTCAATTCTACTTCCTGATTCAATTATGACTCCGGTGTCTTCACCTGATTTCAATCTTTTTCCCGAATCAACATTGGATCCTGTGCCTATTCATCATGAAATTGAATCACCCATCTTTGAGGATCATATTGAACTTGACCAATTTTACACTTTTGAAAATCCTATTGACAAATTGGCAAGTTCTCATTTTTATGACATTGAACTCAATAAGAAATGTGACCTAGATTCTCAAATCTGTGATCCAGTTCAAACTCCCGAATCAATATTGACTCCTATTTTGTTACCCGACTTGAGTAATATTTTAGAGTCAGTTTTGATTCCCATGCCTATCATTCTTGAACTTGAATTACCAATATTAAGTCACATTCCATTGTTAGAAAATAAATGTGGACTTGAGTTTCAACTTCTTGACATGGACCCACTTCCTGAACCAATTTCGACTCCTGAACCTTTACTTGACTAAGTCACCTTCCTGAGTCGGTGTTAGTTCATGTACTTCCTGAGTCCAAGTCAATCATTCTATCTTTTCACACTCCATTCTGGGACGAGGTGGTTGACAAATTTGACTCCAAAATTAGTTATGAAATTTGGAAATTAGATGGGGTTAAATTTTTAATAAAAATCCTTCATGGATACATCATTTTAATGGGTTATATTAAAGAGATTTTTGGTGGGTTCCTCCGAATCCAAGAAAAGTCGATTGGGCCGCATTTCGTGGACCAATCAGACCACCACTGGAACCACCACCTTAAGGTAACATTTTCCTTCCCTTTCTTCTTTTTCATGCATCTATGCATTAATTCATACATTAAGGACAATGCATGAGATAGGTGTGGGGGAGGGTTCTAACATAACTTAAGTTTTTCTTTTTATTTTTAAAAAAAAAAGTTAACATTTTTCTTTACTTTTAAAAACTTTTTGAAAATAGAAACAATATTTTGATATATTTTTTGTAGAAATTAAGTCAATTTTAAGGAATAGGAAAATCAAAATTAGGATTTCTTAAATTTGGTCAAAATAAGATTATTTGTTTGATTTTTAGGGTTAGGAAGATAATTTGTCAAAGTAATTTAGTCTTGATCTTTACCTTAATGAAATATGCATACTTCATACACTTACACACTTAGGGTTCAAAAACAAAGATTCTTATGCCTTATATATAAACAAAAAAGAAAAAAATATATCTATGAAAGATGAACAAATCTAATTATTGATTAGCTAGGTACTTTGGCCTAAACAAAGATACTTATGCGAAAGATGATTAGATAAGTCTAAGAAAAAAATATAAAATCCTCTGATTAAGCTGGGTATTTGTGCCTAATAAAGCATAAGTATTCACGGCTAAAAGAGCTTCATATAATAAAATCCTTAGTTTTGTGGCCTTGTTTGCTCGAGTCCTTAAGTACTTGGGGTGTTTTCTCACCCGGTACCCTAAGACCGTTTGGTTTGGGAGTCATCGATTAAAGGCTCGTTAAATGGGCAGATTAGAAAGCCTAATAGAACTAAGGAATAATACACAAAAAAAAATTATATATATATATATATATATATATATATATATATATATATATATAATATATATATATATATATATATATATAAGGCATAAGAGTTAGAGTTAATGAACCCTTAGTCAAAATTTTCACAATCACAAGGTGCATATGACTCAGGGTAAAGTAATAGACTAGATGAGAAGTACAATTTGACTCCTTACTTTGATTGATAATAAAATTTTGAATAGAGACTAAGTTTAGGAATGAAAAATTCAGTCTTCCTATAACTTATAGATTGCTTAAATCTTACAATTATATTTCAAATATTTTTCTCTTTCAAAATGCTTTTCGAAAATACTAACTCTTTATTTCTCTTTCTTTATGGATTTTGTGGGTGCAATCCGCTGAAAACCCTCACGAGATAAAACTCGTCCTCTAGGGGAAACCTAGAGGTTTAACGGCTTGTTGCACATGCTCAGTGCAATCGCGTGACCTGCGAAAGTGGTCTAATAATCCTTAGTATAGTTTAATTGTTTTGCTCGAGGACGAGCAAAAGATAGGTATGGGGGTGTGATTGGTCGCTAATGTTGCACATTTAGTATCATATTTCCATACTTATTATAGAATAAAATCTTCATTGTCTAATTAAATGTTAATTTATTTGCAGACCCATTCCTTAAGGAGAGTGAGAGAAATGAGCCCAAAAGCCCACCAAATTCTGAATTGAATAGAATTAATTCGAACTCAGTGAATCAGGAAAAAATCAAGAGGTTGAAAACCGGTTGAGAAGAATCCTCCCAGAATCGATCGGGTTGAAGCCAAGGAAAAAGGCCATTTCGTCACAATTCCGGATCTAAACGAGAAAACCAACTGAAGATAAAGTCAGAACGTGAAACGGGGAGACCCACCAACAGGGTGTGGCCACCAGGCCACACCCTGGTCACGGAAACGTGGCCAAAGCCGCGTTTTCGCGGCTTGGTTAGGGAGTTAGGGGGAGCGTTTGCTCCCCCAATCTTCTCGGGATCCCCCCTTGTGGTTTTTTCTTATAAATACTGGTTTGAGCTGAGAAAAAGGGACAACCATGCAGAGAGAGGATTAGTCCAGTTTTCATTCATTGTAGTTTAGGTTTTTCTTTTCTTTTTATGTAATTGTAATTTGTATGTAAGCTTAGGTTAGATTGAGATTCATGTAAGTAAGAGAGAGATGCTTATGTTGAGAGTGACACCGATGTACCCTCCTCCTTTCTTCCATCGTTTCTGCAAGCATAAAGGTAAATACTTTTTTATGTTCGTCTCTTTACTTTTGTTTCCTTTTGTTTTCTTTTTCCTTCTCCTCTTTCTACTTCACCTCTTTTGGTTTTGATGAGAATGCAAGTGAATCCAGAAGCATAAGTATAACAACGTTTTTGTGAGTGCCAACGATACTTCATGAAGATGTTCTCCTCCTCAAGATCCGTATCACTTCATTCTTACTCGGCTTGATGATATAATGTGAACGGGGACTGAGCTCGATCCTATGACTTATGCGTTGAACGCCTCCGAAGTAAGGTAGCATACAGCAAGGGTTCCAAGTAAGTCATCAACCAAACTAGGTAAGTACTTCTTTAATCTTCTTTCTTTTCTTTATTTCTTAGTTTAGATCACAAACACAATTTCTTTCATCACTCCTTTTCCATTTCCTTGTAAATAATCATTCTGGTTTTCTCCACCTTCCATTCTACCGCTTTCTTTTTAAATTTAACCTAACTCTACTCTTTTTCACTTTCATTTCTTAAAACAAAGAAGAACCTTCGTTTTTCTTCATAAAGATTTCAACAAAAAAACCTTGAACGCTTCTATCGCTAACCCTCCTTGTGGATCACGACCCGCATAGCCACTTGCTATAGCGGTAAGAATTGAGCACTTGCACATCTCTATGTTGAAGTTCTGAAATTTCGTATTTTTTGTGCAGGTTCAAGCTTCAATCACTGCTCCATAAAGGATTAAATTATGTTGCAAAACGTCTCTTATGAACTTATCTCTATGATTTGAAATACAAATGAAGACATTCTATCACTGAACCATCTGATATCATAACTGCACAATATGAAGGATAGGTTCAAGATCATGGTAACAGATGAAACTTATTGGACGTACTCCCAATTAAGCACAAAAGCACAAGAAAGCAATGGAATGATAAAATAGTTTTCCATTTGAATAAACTGGTTAGTCATCAGAAGAAGAAAAGAATGCATCACCATAGGATCACATCCAAACCACTAGAGGGGGAAAAAAGATCTGCTTGCCTTGCGAAGTTTCGAGAAGGGGAAGAAGATGAGAAGGAGATCGCGATGAAATTCGGCGAGGAAGCGTCTTCGATGGCCGGCAAGTCTCCCCTCTTCAAACCCTCATGTCCTAGGTCTGTTAAAAGAATATGATGGCTGGAGTATAAAAGAGTGAAGAGAAAACAAGGGTTTTAACTTTTAATCCCGTATTAAAGCCTAGATGACCGAAATACCCTTTGCCAAAATTATATTCTCAGAAAAATCTAAGAAAATTCCAGAAATTCTGAAATATTAAAAGGATCAAAAAGTTTAGCTTCATGGAAAGCTAATTCAGAACATAAATTAGTGTGTTAGTCCATATCCTTCTCGAATCAACCTCTAAAATTAAAAAAAATCAAATAGTTGTTTTAAAAATAATAAAATAGTTGGATGGTTAGAAAATATTTTAATATAATAATACAACATATTAATTAGGATTAGTAAGTATAGGAGTTACAATCATACCCACCTAACAAGAAGATTCCATCCTCGAAATTTAAAATAATAATGGTTAAAATAAAAATACTGCATTTCTAACTAGGAATATTACATTCTACCCACCTTATAAAAATTTCGTCCCCGAAATTTGAATAAAGTAGGGAATGGTAAAAAGAATTAAAAATTAAAGGAGAAAACAATCAAGCTTCACGTCACTTCTCTGCATATCATAAATCCGCCATGCTTTCGCGGCGCTACTCTGATTCTGCTACCGACTTCAGCAAGGAGTAACCAATCTCAAGAGACAAAGTTAAGGAATAGAATCGAGAAGGAGGACGAGAAGCAAGATGAAAATTCGGATCACTCTAAAAGAAGAGTAAAAATCAAGGATATAAAAAGATCAAAGATAAGGATTTTCAAAAGAAGGACGACCAATTCCAAATGGACTGAAAATCATAATGGATAGTATATGTATATTTTAGTATAAATATAGCTCGTTTCAAGTTACCGGTAAGAATTAGGTCTCTCTTGCGAAATAAAAGTTCAAAGATTAGGATCGCAAGTCAAAAACCTAGGCTCTGATACCAAGAAAACCCTGTCATGCCCCGCTTCCCAAAATACGCTGAAGCGGAGACGCGACGCGAGTCGGCGAGCATATACACAAGGAAAATACCTCACGTATACGCGCTAAGCCTTAAGTAACCCGAAACAAGTATAAATCTCAACTGTAATAAATCATGATTACTGCAATATCACTTATAAGCGTCCACGCATGATATCATATAAATAAAGACTGGAATAACAACTGCATCTGATATAATGAAAATTAGGAAACAATATGAAGGCAAGAAAGATAAGAACACCGGAATCGAATAGGGAGAAGCTCCAGCTCTTCGCAAGCGTACGGTCTCAATGAACACCTGAACAATAGAAACATTGCGTCCAATATCTGGACGTGCAAATCCAGGGTCGTCAGAAAACGACCTGGTGAGTGTGTGTGTAAAGGGGAGAGCTCGTGCATATAAACAATGTGCACAGAATAATAACAAGAATAACTGCAGACATAAGATAACTAAATAACATGATAAGCAAACAACTGAAGGATAACCAAAAACAACATGTATGTAGATAAAAGTCAACTATTATAACTGTACACAAACAACTGATATCAAGATGTGTAACCTAGCATATGTCACTAGTCTGATTAGTTATTATTAACCTAACTAATATAGTACTTAGCTGTGTCCCACAGCCGTTTTCCTACATATCAACAAAGTTATCGTTATTGTAACTGCCTGCCAATGTAGTGCATGTGTTTTGGAAGGGTACCGTGCATGCTCGGTACCACGGTCTAATACCCTTGACCCTGAACCAGGACAAGCCGCAAGGCTCTAATAACTGAAGACCACAGCCCCACACGAAAAGACAACTAGTGTGGAGCCGTAATCCGGACATCGCCCTGACAACTGACAACTGAATAGGTAGCCAGTACTACCTTGGTTCCCAATGGTTGGAACCCACAACTCGGTACCATAATAAGTCCTTCCAAAATACACGACATGCATCATCAGGCAATTACCCCTGTTCCCCAGGTTATGGTGTCTTTTATTAATAAGCAATCAATGTGATTTAATATGTATTAGTAATTGATATCTCTAACAACTACCGATGTCAATACTAGCTGATAATCTGACAACTGACAACTAATATCCGACAACTGAGTAGCTGACAACTAATATCTGACATCTGAAATAAGATACTGGAGATATAGCCACTAACACGAAGGTGTCACTAACAACTGGTAACTGATACAGATGCCGACAACTAATATAAACTCTGAAATACATCACATGATCACTAACAAATAATCTCACCAATAATTGATAAATATATAACTACTATCTGATAACTCTGAAGTACAAGATCACCGATATCGGCTAGATCACTATCACAATAACTCAATCTCTATATAACTAAACATGAAGCACATGGTATATCCTCGAGATCAACAAGTCAACAGATATAGAAATCATAACGAAGTAAGGAATCATCCTCAAATATATATGGTTTAGAATATCTACTTCTGATACTTAACATCAACAGCATATCATCTAAATAAATCGCAAATACTCACAACTATAAATCCAGCTACGTCAATCTCATCTTAATGAGTTCAAGATCTGATATAAAGAATATAAATTCTAGATCAACTCTAACTCAAGATCAATCCAAATCACAACCCAACTAAAACAGTCACATCTAAATACTGATCAATATCCAATGTCAATAACATAAATCCCAGTTCGACCCAAACTCCAACTAAGTCCATATACTGATCCAAGTATCAAGTAATCAAATTTCTTAGTAAAGTAACATCATAACAAGTCCGTCATCGATACCCAAATGAATCATCACCTAAGTTATTACCAAATGAAAGAATAACAAGTCTAAGAAGTACTCTACATGAAACATATCATCTGTCCTCAAATATGATCTGGGCCAACTAACCAGTAGATCGAAATGGGTCACTGTCTAAGGTACATCAAAACTAGGCCTAAGCCAACAACGACAAACTACTAACACATGAAATGACACTGATACAAGCTCCTATCAACTATATAATTAAAGTGAACAATCATAGATGTCTCATGAAGTAATACAAGTAATCAACTGGTAAAATATAACAGAAAGTCACATGAAATGATAAGTGTAACATGTAAATGCATATTGTCAACGGTAAATAAGAAATGCACAAGAACGAATACTCACATGAAATGACGCGGTTTTTGAACCGAATCGCCGTGTGGTCTTCACTGCACGAACCTGTTCTGATCTACGGATCATCCTATGGATCAGTCTTCAAATTGCTTTTGTATCGGGTCCACAACGAGCAAGAATCTGGATCGGGTTCGGGTCTCCTGTAGCTGGGTTTGAATCTCACCTAACGGGTCCGAAACACTCGGGGCGATTTGTGCCGCATCGACGGAGGCTTTGGCGGAGACGACGGGGGCCGCGGAGGATGTCGTTGGATAGAGAATATCACCATGAAGGGCGTGGGTGCGTTCGCGCTCGCCGACGGCGATCAACGATGACACACGGAGAGACAAAAAATGGCTCAGAGGAAGGCATCTCACGGAGTTGCTTGGCTTGCCTTGGTGGTTGTTGGACACGGCAACATGGAGGGGAGAGGGCGCGGGGGCTTAAAAAGGTTGAAACTTCAATCTTGATGCCAAAGTGCTAAAGACCGACATTGACAAACTGCTTAGTACTTGCTTAACAAAATCCTAGTTAATATCCTATCGAGGTCCACTAGAATGGTTGGTCTATAAAGGCAGAAGTTAAAATGTAACAGTTTCTAAGAACTCTTGAAACTAATGTAGTACAATTAGACAAGTCTGGTAGCATGAAGAAAGAAATTGCAGTAGAATGTAAACCATTTAGATGCAACAAAATTAGTCATAAACATGAATTGCTTAAGATGTAACAGAAAATCAAAATAATAATGGATGGCCGCAGTGTAACCAGGTAAGTTAGGTATCAAAAAAATCCGAGAATTGGCTATCAAGAAAATACATTAGCTATTTAAGCTTCCAAGAACTAAGCTGCTCCATAAAGGATTAAATTATGCTGCAAAACGTCTCTTATGAACTTATCACTATGATTTGAAATACAAATGAAGACATTCTATCACTGAACCATCTGATATCATAACTGCACAATATGAAGGATAGGTTCAAAATCACGGTAACAGATGAAACTTATTGGACGTACTCCTAATTAAGCACAAAGCACAAGAAAGTAATGGAATGATAAAATAGTTTCCATTTGTATAAACTGGTTAGTCATCAGAAGAAGAAAAGAATGCATCACCATAGGATCACATCCAAACCAGTAGAGGGGAAAAAAAGATATGCTTGCCTTGCGAAGTTTTGAGAAGGGGAAGAAGATGAGAAGGAGATCGCGATGAAATTCGGCGAGGAAGCGTCTTCGACGGCCGGCAAGTTCCCCCTCTTCAAACCCTTATATCCTAGGTGCTGTTAAAAGAATATGACGGCTGGAGTATAAAAGAGTGAAGAGAAAACAAGGGTTTTAACTATTAATCCCGTATTAAAGCCTAGATGACCGAAATACCCTTTGCCAAAAACATATTCTCAGAAAAATCTAAGAAAATTCCAGAAATTCTGAAATATTAAGAGGATCAAAAAGTCTAACTACATGGAAAGCTAATTCAAAACATAAATTAGTGTGTCGGTCCCTATCCTTCTCGAATCAACCTCCAAAATTAGAAAAAATCAAATAGTTGTTTTAAAAATAATAAAATAGTTTGGATGGTTAGAAAATATTTTAATATAATAATACAACATATTAATTAGGATTAGAAAGTATAGGAGTTACAATCATACCCACCTAACAAGAAGATTTCATCATCAAAATTTAAAATAATAATGGTTAAAATAAAAATACAATATTTCTAACTAGGAATATTACACATAATCCCAAACTTAACCTAAAAATTGAGAGACGTTGGCCCCTAGAGACATCCAGACTCAGTAGGAGATTAACTATGGTTGAAACCTATTTTGAATCGTACTTCAATCAAATCAGTGCCTCAGGTTGAGGATTAAGAGGTTAAGCCTCGAAGATACCGTGATTTGGCGTAATTAAGGCCCATTGCTTACGCACGGATACCTCCCACCATATTTTTTCCTACCTGGCTGATTAGCTGGTGGTCTGATTCAAGCAACAACCTTCCCCAGAGAATCGTCCAGTTAGGAGCCGTCTAGGTTTCGGAATCTTAGATAGGCTTGGTGATTTTTTTTTCTTTGTTACTATTTGTTATTTTCTTTTTTAGTTTGTTTGTTGGGTGAACGTTGTTTGTGTTGTGTATGCAAGTGTGGTACAGGGATTCAGTTACATCAAGACTAGTTAGGAACACTCCACTTGCACACACACTACCTCCTGAGATAAATCCAATCATGGCCAATCACTTTTCACTCCAGGACAAGTTTTACCCAATTCGTACTTCATTTCCCTCCTGCATTATATTATCCGAAGCTAATGGAAACAACTTTGATCTGAAGCCCCAATTCATAAACACCCTCCCTAGGTTCCATGACTTAGAATCTGAGGATGAGTACTTCTTCATTCGGGAGTTTGAAAAATTATGCTTGATGATGAGAATCCCCCAGCGGGGGCAAGATGTTAGACTGAGATTTATACCCTTTGCACTTAAGGACATGGCCAAGAAGTGGCTATACAACTTAACTGTGAGTTCTATATCATCATGGAATGACTTTGTTAAGGTGATTCTTAAGAAATTCTACCCCATCCATAAGACTGCCCTCATCAAGAAGAACATTATGCAGTATAAACAGGAAACCAATGAACCATTCTGAAAGTATTTTGAAAGGTTTAAGGATTTGTTAGCTCAGTATCCTCACCACAGAATAGAGAAGTGGCGGCAGTACCAAATTCTCTATGACGGGTTAGATTACCAGACAAAGACACTCCTTGAGATTATGTGTCAAGGAGAATTTTTGAAGAAAGATGAGGATCAGAGTTGGGACTTATATGAAGCCTTAGCTGAGAAAACCATTCAGTGGGAGTCTTACCCTGAAAAGACTAACCCTATAACTTCCAGAACTGGTATGCACTCCATTGAGTCCTCTATAGCTGTTGAGACTAAAATCACACAATTGATGAAGAGATTAGAACTACTTGAGGCTAGGGAGCCAAACTCAGTAAACCAGGTTAACCCAACACAAATGACAAGTCCGGGTTGCACCAATTGCCATGCCTTAACTCACTTATTTGAGAAGTGTCCAGTTTACCAGGCTCAACAGATGTTCCCTGATAGTATGAATGCAGCCTACACCAGACCCAATTACAATTCTTACTCCAAGACGTACAACCTGGGATGGAGGAATCATCCAAATTTTTCTTGGAGTCAGTCTGGTACTGAGCAGCCAAGACAATAGCTTCCACATCAGTACACTGCTCAATCCCATCAATCCAATTTCCATCAGAATCAACCAAATTTTTAGTTGACTTACCAACACAATTTCCAGCACGCTTACCAACATCAGCAACAAAATTATCCAGATAGGAAAATGACAGATTTGGAAAGAATGATAGAAAACTTATCCAAAACTGAAACCTCAATGATGAACAATCATAACCAAGCTATTAATAGGTTAAAGGTTCAAATAGGTCAATTGGCTAACTCACTTAATGAAAGACAAAAAGGAACATTGCCTAGTCAGCCACTACCTAATCCAAAGAACTCCTTCCCTATTAATGAAGCTGAGGACATAAATCCAAAAAAATGCAGCACTATACATATCCTAAGATCAGAAAACAAGTTGATAACAAAGTTTCTAATCACCCAATTTCCAATAATCCAGTGTCTAATCCTCCTGTGACTAGACCACAAGTCCTGAATGATCTATCTTCATCTTCAAGTTCACAACCATCCACTTTCAAGTCTAATGAAAAGGATAAAACTGTTGGCCCAAAGGCCCATCACTCTAGTTTTGATGATGATTAACTCATGTAGTTATATTACTAATGATCTTGTGTTTAATTAGTGACAGATTCTTTGATCAAGATCTTAGTAGATGCATAGCTTCAACAAAAGATTCAAAGTCAAGATTTGGAGCTAGCACGGAATTTGGACCAAGTCAAGAAGATGAGAAGCCTTCAAGTGAAGACTTCAAGAAGATGAAGACTTGTGTCTAGGTATAAGATTTTTATTTTTAGATAAAATGTAAAGGATAGAATAGTTGGTGGATTGCTCAAATATATATCACACACACACTCTTAGAATTGTTTTCATAAAAGAAATTTCAGATTTAGAAAAGACTTTCATTTTGGAAAAATACTTTTTGGTTTTTGGAATTTCTTATATGCATATCTTTTATCCAAAACCATATTTAGAGCTTAATGCCAAAAACATAGATATTTCATCTTAATTGTGTAGTGGATCATATCCATACACACTTTGCTTTAATGAATTCAAAATATCTTGTTTTTGTATCATGAAGAAGTTTGAAAAACAAGTTTTTAGAAAAATACAAGTTTTCATTTGAGCCAATATTTTCAAGTTACAAAAATAGTCCAATCTTTTATAACATGCCTTGATTTTATGCAAGCATGTTTGTATATCAAAGTATATTGGTTAAACTATTTTTGTAGATTTTTTATGTATTTTATGAGATTTTATGTAAACCAAAAGACTTAGTTTCAAATCCCAGAAAAACTATTTTCAGGCTTCAGCTAGTCGACTTACTACCTTTCTAGTCGACTAACTCTGAAGTCGGTCGACCGGATCGGCCGACTGACGTGCACGCCTTGACCTGGCAGATGGCCGGTCTGCCGACCCTGTCGACCGGAACTGAGAGCAGTGCTCTCTGTTCTTTTGGGTCGACCAGGCGACCGACCGGAGGCTCCAACGGTCGGATTCTTGACCATTGGCGGTCGACCGGGCGGTCGACCGACAGGTCTGACAGACCCCAACGGCTAGTTTTTGACAGCCTATAAATTTGGGGGTTTGGTCATTGTTTTCTCTAAGATTTTGGAGAAGTTTTAGAGCCAGTTTTTCCTACTCCTTTCAGAGGTTTTTCTCCACAAAATTTAGAGCCAATACTTCCAATTAAAAGGAGAGTTTTTATCAAGAGTATAAAAGTGATTCTTTGAGTTTTCCTCCACCATTCTCTTCCTAGTTTTCTCACACCAACACTTGAGCTATCCATTGCTATATCTACCCTATAGGGAGTGTTATTGTGAGAGGATTTTAGGTGATCAAGAGTTGTGATCACCAAAGTTCTACTTTGTTCCTTTGAGGAGGCGGACGGTTGTGTTCGCATTGTTTCGGGTCCTAGTGGGGACTCGGTGGTTTCGAGTTCGTGTGTGAACTCCGTGTTTGAGGTGCGGCCTCGGCGAGCTGGTGGGCTTGCGGTGTGTACGGACTAGGGAGTCCGAGAGTTGTAGGTGTTGCGGCACCGGGTGATCCATTGGGATCGATTATAGTGGAAATCCTTCGTGTGTCGAAGGCGGGGATGTAGAGCAAGGGTGCTCGAACCTCGAAACAAATCCCTTGTGTTTGCGATTGCTCACCTCTTTGTCTCTTGTCTATATCTTGCATGCTATTACTTGTCTTTATTTTTACATGCTAGATATTCATTGTGCTTAATTGATATACTTGCTTGGGATTGTTTGCTAACATTTGTACTCAACCAAGAGAGCCAACGCGGCACCTCAACCCATATCCAGGGGAATCTTGAGGAGTTAGTCCAGAGCCCTTCACGGGGAATTCGGCTACACTCTTGTGTTATACATAGTGTTTAGTATAAAAGTTTTATTTGGTCATAATTAGTTTTAGCTTCCGCATTATTTGGCATTAAGTGACCATTAGATTAGCCATCACCTATTCAACCTCCCTCTAGGTGAACTTACAATTGGTATCAGAGCTAGTGCTCTTGATTTGGGTCTAACAACCTTGAGTTAAAGATCCTACTTTTAGGCTAATCACAATATTTGTACACACACATGGATTTCATGTCACCACCCACTTTTGACATTCTTAACATCCAAATTTGGAAGGTTAAGATGTCTTTGTTCCTCAAGGCCCTAGGCATTCATGTTTATCTTGCTACCACTAATGATTCATATGTTAATAATAGCAAGTATATTGAGCCTAACTCAAAAGCCATTCATGCTTTAAAGTCAACCCTAAATGATGATTATTTATCTTGGGTTTCTAACATTGATTCGGCTTTTGTAGCTTGGAACATCATCACCTCCCTTGGCGAAAAAGATCTGTATTATGCCGGGAGCGATTCGGATGTTGGAAGCAACACCTCCAACAAGTGCTATATGGTCCAAGAGGATAACCCCCTTGAGATAAACACCGAATCCGAGTTAGATGATGAAGACATGTCATATGATGAGCTTACTACTTTTTGTCAACTTGTGCTTAAAAAATATGACATGATTAAGAAAGAAAATAAAAATTTGAAAAAGAACATTGCTTGCATGCATAAAGAACATGATTCTTTTAGAAGTAACATTGCATGTTTAGAAAAAGATAACAAAAATTTGAAAAATGAATTTGATTGCATGCTTAATGAAAAAGATTCATTAGAAAATAAGGTTGCATGCATTGAAAAGGAAAATGAGATGTTGAAAAATGAGAATGTTTCCTTGATGACCAAATTAAATAATCTTTGTGAAGGAAACACTATTTTGAAAAATAAAGTTGATTTGGTAGAAAAACAAAAGGAAATTGTTTTGCAAGAAAATAACTCTTTAAAAAGAAAATTTGTTGAAAAAGAAAAAGAATTTGTTTCTAAAAAGAATAAGAAAAATGACTCTATATCTTACCATGCTTTACATGCCACCACTAGTGAGATTAATGTTTTGAAAGATAAAATTAATAATTTGAGTTCAACTTTGAACTCTTGTGCATTCAACCATACTAGATTGGAGTCTATGTTTTCAAAGAAACAAACTCCACATGTTCATGCACATCATACCCATCATGCATATGCTTATGTTGCACGTCATGATCACACTCCTACACATAAGCATACTAAGGTGTACACATGTACACATTGTGGCCGTAAAGGCCATTTAGCAAAATTTTGTTATGATAGGTTAAATCATTTTAATTTTGCTAATAAAAATTTTTTGGTTCCTTACAAGACTAACCCCAAAGGACCCAAGAAAATATGGGTACCAAAACTCCCACCCCATGTTTTTGATGTAGGTGAGGGATCTCTCAAGACGTGAGAGACTTGGTTCCTTGATGGTGGATGCAAATGGATATGATGGACACACTTATTGATGCATCGCTATCAAGGAGGTTTTGGTGGGACAACCACCATAATTGGAGCTTTGGAGTTGGTAACAACCTCTAAACTCCCATTTTATTTATGTTCATGCTTGTTCATTCATAATATTTTGAGCATGTTCATGTTTTTCATTTGTTTTGTGCTTCATGTGGTAATAACATGCTTAGATGTAGTTTATATCAAAACTTGTATTATACATGTACTAATAGTGAGTTACATTTGATTTATATATATATTTGCACTTCATGCTCATTTGTACCCACTATATGCACATGTATAGACTAGTTTTGATGATTCTCTCATTTATACATGCTTTGCCAAATTTTATGATTTTACTTCATGCATATGTATTTCTAATTCAAATCTAATAAATATACATGTATACCCGTGAGTCTCTTGCCTTCATGCAAATACATTTGATAGACTCTTTTATGTTTGGGATATGTATGTGTATTGTTAGGATTGGATAAATCATACATATACCTAGAAATTTGTTTGTAATGAATTTTCATGTTTTGTTTTTATGAAAATAAAAAAAAAATTTCATGTCTTGTCTAAAAATGAGATTCATGTTTGATTGAGCTTCATTGTCTATTTTCATGAAAATGCCATTTACATAACCTTCGAACACTCATCTTTTACTTTTCTAGATAATTTTGAGCTTTATGGTCTATGAGTGCTTGAACTTTTATGTATTTAGTATAATTCATGAAAAACATATGATTTCATGTTTTTGAAGGATCTTTAACTAGTTTTTCAAAAATTAATTTAAACTAGTTATTTATTCTTCTATGAGATATACACTTGATATTACTTTATGTCAATTGGTATCATTGGATCATTTCAATTGGTATCAATATGATTATTCTTTTTGTATATACTCATGTTTTGATTATATGTATGTATGCTTTCAAATTCAATTAGTATTAATTTCTATTGGTATTATCTTTTATGTACATATATATGATTTGTTATTTGTGCTCGAGTTAAGATAGATTCATTTATTTAAGGCACAATGATTTTGCTAAGCTTGGGTTAAAACTTTACTTTCAATTAGTATCTCAATATGTTTTAACTTAAGAAAAATTGAAGATTTTGCAATGATTATTTGATATCACATACTTTCAATTGCTACTTTCTATTGGTATCAAAATTAAAAATTATGGTTATCTCAAAATTTGTTTCTTGAGAAAAGTTCAAAATTTTGTTTTGATAAAGAAAAATTCAAAATTTTTGATTTGTATTTCCTATATGCAAGGAGAGCTTAACATCTCTCTTACATATAGATTCATGTTGAGTATATTATAAATTGAGGAGCTTGACAACTCTTCTTTATATGATATACGTGTGTAGGGGGAGCTTCACATCTCCTCTTATACATTACATAATATGAGTTATGTGAGTTAGGGCTTATCATCCCTTCTTCATGTAATGCATATGTGTAGGTAAGTTAACTTAGCGTCTTCTTCTTCATGAATGTATATCGCATATAAATCTGTATTGATTGATTTGTATTACCCCTTCTTGATCTCGTTGTCTTTGACAAAAAGGGAGAAAAATTTGTTTGATTTGATTTTACTTTGAACCCTTTGTTGATGAGTGACAAAAAGGGGGAGAAGTATTTAAGTTTATATGCATGTTTGAATAAAGATTTATGTTTATGCATATATATTTTTGTATTGCAAATAGGAGAAAAAGATTTTGATTTATGCTTGTTGCATGTTTTATCTCCATACTTGCATACATATTCATGTGCCTCATTGCCATATCTATTATTTATTTGTTATGCATGAGTTAAGGGGGAGCTTCTTTGAAGCTTTACTTTAATCCATGCATATATAACTTCATGAGTTTTCTCATCATCAAAAACGGGGAGATTGTTGGCCCAAAGGCCCATCACTCTAGTTTTGATGATGATTAACTCATGTAGTTATATTACTAATGATCTTGTGTTTAATTAGTGACAGATTCTTTGATCAAGATCTTAGTAGATGCATAGCTTCAACAAAAGATTCAAAGTCAAGATTTGCAGCTAGCACGGAGTTTGGACCAAGTCAAGAAGATGAGAAGCCTTCAAGTGAAGACTTCAAGAAGATGAAGACTTGTGTCTAGATATAAGATTTTTATTTTTAGATAAAATGTAAAGGATAGAATAGTTGGTGGATTGCTTAAATATATATCACACACACACTCTTAGAATTGTTTTCATAAAAGAATTTTCAGATTTAGAAAAGACTTTCATTTTGGAAAAATACTTTTTGGTTTTTTGAATTTCTTATATGCATATCTTTTATCCAAAACCATATTTAGAGATTAATGCCAAAACATAGATATTTCATCTTAATTGTGTAGTGAATCATATCCATACACACTTTGCTTTAATGAATTCAAAATATCTTGTTTTTGTATCATGAAGAAGTTTGGAAAACAAGTTTTTAGAAAAATACAAGTTTTCATTTGAGCCAATATTTCCAAGTTACAAAAATAGTCCAATCTTTTATAACATGCCTTGATTTTGTGCAAGCATGTTTGTATATCAAAGTATATTGGTTAAACTATTTTTGTAGATTTTTTATGTATTTTATGGGATTTTATGTTAACCAAAAGACTTAGTTTTAAATCCCAGAAAAACTGTTTTCAGGCTTCAGCTAGTCGACTTACTACCTTTCTAGTCGACTAACTCTGAAGTCGGTCGACCGGATCGGCCGACCGACGTGCACGATGTGCACGCCTTGACCTGACAGATGCCCGGTCTGCCGACCCTGCCGACCGGAACTGAGAGCAATGCTCTCTGTTCTTTTGGGTCGACCGGGCAGCCGACCGGAGGCTCCAACGGTCGGATTCTTGACCGTTGGCGGTCGACCGGGCGGTCGACCGACAGGTCTGACAGACCCCAATGGCTAGTTTTTGACAGCCTATAAATTTGGGGGTTTGGTCATTGTTTTCTCTAAGATTTTGGAGAAGTTTTAGAGCCAGTTTTTCCTACTCCTTTCAGAGGTTTTTCTCCACAAAATTTAGAGCCAATACTTTCAATTAAAAGGAGAGTTTTTATCAAGAGTGTAAAAGTGATTCTTTGAGTTTTCCTCCACCATTTTCTTCCTAGTTTTTCTCACACCAACACTTGAGCTATCCATTGCTATATCTACCCTGTAGGGAGTGTTATTGTGAGAGGATTTTATGTGATCAGGAGTTGTGATCTCCAAAGTTCTACTTTGTTCCTTTGAGGAGGCGGACGGTTGTGCTCGCATTGTTTCGGGTCCTAGTGGGGACTCGGTAGTTTCGAGTTCGTGTGTGAACTCCGTGTTTGAGGTGCGGCCTCGGCGAGCCGGGGGACTTGCGGTGTGTACGGACTAGGGAGTCCGAGAGTTGTAGGTGTTGCGGCACCGGGTGATCCATTGGGATCGATTATAGTGGAAATCCTTCGTGTGTCGAAGGCGGGGATGTAGAGCAAGGGTGCTCGAACCTCGAAACAAATCCCTTGTGTTTGCGATTGCTCACTCTTTCTCTTTGTCTCTTGTCTATATCTTGCATGCTATTACTTGTCTTTATTTTTACATGCTAGATATTCATTGTGCTTAATTGATATACTTGCTTGGGATTGTTTGCTAACACTTGTACTCAACCAAGAGAGCCAACGCGGCACCTCAACCCATATCTGAAAAGTCACCTAGAGGGGGGGTGAATAGGTGACAATGCTAATCTAGGAACTGAATGCGGAATTTAAAAACTTAATGCAAATTACACTCAAGTGTGATCAACAAATGATGCACACACAACCAAGCCAAGCAAATATGAATGCACAATATAAATAATTGCAAGGCACAAAGTAAAGAGAGAGATAGAGAGAGTCAATGGATCAAGCGCAAACAACGAGATGTGTTTCGAGGTTCGAGCACCCAGCTCTACATCCCCGCCTTCGACACACGAAGGATTTCGAATCCACTAGCAAGTCCACAAAGAACTCTCACAAGGAGTACCCAACTCCTCTCTTTACAACCACAACCTCCTCCTTGAGGCAAGCTTCAATCCAACAAACAATCACCTCACAACTTGAGGGATTAGCACAAAGCAAACACAAGGATCACCTCACAACTTGAGGGATACAACCCAAGGCACAAAGCCAAACAAAGATTGGGTTTTTAACTTGGTGGTTTAACAAGCAACCACAAACAATCTCTTTCTCCCACACAAATAACCTATAGAATAGATAGTAGATTTTAGCTCAAGTGTGGAGAAAACCAATGGAATGGAAATCAAAATCACAAAGAAAAATCCTTGGGAAATAATAGAAAACAAGATGGTGAAGTTCAATCAAAAGCTTTTCCCAAAAACCCTCTTCTTTGATTTTCCAAACCCTAGCAAAAACACCAAAAAGATTGTTCAATTCAAGTCCAAAAACTTCTTTTGATTGCAGCAAAAACACCAGAGAATATGAAAAAATTCGCACCAAAAATCTTAGAGAAAAACTCTTGCAAATGGGGTATTTATAGACTCCAGAAAAATATAGCCGTTGGCAGCAGAAATGCCAGAAATACACTGCCGGTCGACCGGTCCGGTCGACCGTCCAACGGTCAGTTTTTGACCGTCGACAGCTACCGGTCGACCGACCCGGTCGACCCAAACAAACAGAGAGCAATTGCTCTCAGTCGGTCGACCGGCACGGTCGACCGGCTACAAGTGTAGCCAGCGTGCACGTATCCGTGCACGTCGGTCGACCCGGACGGTCGACCGGCTACATGGTGCGGTCGACCGTTCCGGTCGACCGACCTAACCTGGCAGACACTGTTATGGTCAGCAAAAACATGAAATTTTTAATCCTAAAAATTCTCATTAAATCTCTAAAAATCCACAAAAATAGTTTTATCATTTTGCATTGATATATAAACATGTGGTAAAAAGTTTAGCTCAAATATCAATCAATAAGGACTATTTTTGTGTTATAGAAATTTTGTCAAAAACCAAAAACTGTATTTTCTAAAACTTGGATCTTTAAATAGAAAATACATTTTGTCTAAAAGTCATCCAAATACAAAAACATGATATTTAAACATTTTGAAACATGATGCATATGGATAGAAATCCAATATACATGAAACATATACATATCATAATTTTTGTCATTAATTCCAAAATATGTTTTGACAAAAATACCAAAACATAATACACATGAAATAGGTAAGTCAAAACTAAGTTTGTCTAGGAAATTAAGCATGCATGTATATAGAACAAATCTAATATACATTAAACCATGTAAACTTGTTTTGATCTATCTATTCATGAAAACCAAGATCGGTTAAACCTAAAACCGAAAAACCGAAAACCAATAATCAAAACATGAAACATGTGTGTTGTAAACTTGAGCATATCATACTATTCTAATCTTTACAATTTGGATCTAAACACAAAACTAAACTAGGATACCTAAGTCTTCTTGTAGAGCGCAATCTCCAAGCCGACTCGATCCAAAACTCTTTGATCCACCGAGCAAGTGCTATATATGATCTTTGACGCTCGGGCTCTTGAATCAACATGTGAAAGATGTGTGGAAGCTTTCATCAACTAATATCTTGATTAATGATCTGAAACTTAAACATCACAAGATAATTAGTACACATAACTACATGAGTTAATCATCATCAAAACTAGAGTGGAAAGCCTTTGGGCCAACAATCTCCCCCTTTTTGATGATGACAAAACTCATGGAGTTATATATGCATGGATTAAAGTTAAGCTTCAAAGAAGCTCCCCCTTAACTCATGCATAGGATAAACAACTAATAAATGGCTCTAGATACCAATGAAATTATAAAACAAATAAACATGTTCTAGATACCAATTAACAAAAACAAATAAACATGCTCTTGATACCAATTATTAGCAAAAACAAATAAACATGCTCTTGATACCAATTATTAGCAAAAACAAATAAACATGCTCTTGATACCAACGAAAATCTTTTAAAAAATAAACATGCTCTTGATACCAATTAAACTAAACATAACATGCTCTAGATACCCATTAAACACAATATATACAAAACAAAACTAATGATCTCTTATACAAGCTCTTGATGCCAAAACTAAGCAAACTAAACATGTTCTTTAAATAATGCTTTGGATACCAATTGAACTTAATAAAAACATTAAAAACATAAAACATGCATATGCAACCATGCATATAAACTCAAATTCTTCTCCCCCTTTTTGTCAATCATCAACAAAGGGGTTTAAAAACAAAACTAATGAAAACATATTCTTTTTATATTCAAAATAAGGAATCAAAAACAGGGATGTTCTCCCTTTTTGTCTAAAAACAAATATGATACCAATTAGAAGAAAATGTGTCAAGGAAGTGCATATTGATACCAATTAAAAATGAAACTATACCAATTGAAAAACAAAAATCTTGATACCAATTGATAAGTAAACAATCATCATATCAATTGCAAATAAACAATTTTTGATATCAAACATAACAAATTTTGAATTTCTAAACATAAATGTTGACACAAATTGAAAATTAAATCTAGATCTTAATATCGATTGAAATTGTTATTTTTAAGTATATAAACAAATTTGAATTTGATACAAGTTGAAATTATTTCCAATTGAAATTATTATTCTCTATCATAAAGCAAGGAGTGGAATACTAAATACCAATTGAAAGAAACAATACAAAATTTTCTCCCCCTTTATGAAATACCAATAAAAACTATGATAAGGCTCGAATTAAGATACCAATTGAAAACTAAATCAATTGAAATAAAGTTGAAGCTCAAGCTTATCATAAACAAAATCTTGTGCTTAAAGATATAGGGATATAAGCACAAATAAAACATATATATGTATGAAAAGTAGATACCAATTGAAAGAATTCAATGATACCAAATGAAACAATAATAAGATCAAGTGTATATCTCATATTCCTATACCTCCCAATCATGGTTCAAGTTTCAAATGGTTTTCATTTTAAAGTAAACATGAACATAATCTCCCATCCAACCACCCTTTGATGGTAGGGGTTTTCAAAAATAGATTTACACATATAGTATGTTTGAAAACTACTACCAAGGAAGAATATCACAACTAGTTATATGAATCAACTAGTACGAGATCCTTCAAACAAGGAATAACAAAAATATTTTTCATGAAGACACATGTAAACCACATGGCACTAAAACACTCAAAATCCATATAGCACAATTTGTACTTATGAAAACTAAGTCATGAGAAAACATTAAATAAGGTGAGTGTACAAGTGTTGTGAGAAACATATCAACATGAAAATGGACAATCAAGCTCAATAGTAAAAACATGAAATTCATCTAAGATGTGAAATCACCAATTGAAATCATCTTAAAAACATAATATTCATCATAAATGTGAAATCACCTAAAAACATGAAAATCATCAAAACATGATTTAAACTTCAAGGCATATGTATGTCATGTACAAACTAAAGTATACATACATATCCTAAACACAATGAGTCCACAAAAATATGTGCATGAAGGCACGTGGATCAAGGATGTACATGTATACTCAATAGTTTGGACAAGATAGGCATATACATGAAGTTAAAACAAAATATGTAAAATGATGAATACAAGTCAAATGCAAGAATCATCAAAACTAGACTATACTAGTACATCAGTGAATACAAATGAGCGTTCAAGCACAAACATATATAAATGTCTATTTGTAGCTCACTAGTTGTATAAGTATAAATCCTAGTCTTAATGAAAACTTTCATTCAAGCAAGTAGTCAAAACATGAAGCATAAAACGGGATACAAATCAACATGAAAATCATAATAATCAAAAACATGAATTATTAAAACAAAAAGTCATAGTCAACTATATGATTAGCATGACAAAGACATGTGCATAAGATTTATGATTAACATGATAGCTAAACATAAAGAGAACACAAAATATGGGTCCATACTAAACATGGGTGTCTCAACAACTAATCATGTAAAGCATAAGTCTAATAAACATGGCAAATATCATACTAATCATGAAACAATAAAACATGAGTCATCAAAACAAAAATCATACAATCATAAACATCCAAATGGTCATAATGCATATGCATGTGCATTAGATCTAGGGCATACATGTTAGTTCTAAAACAAGGTGAGAACACTAAATATAGATCCATATGAAACATGGGTGCTCAAGTAACTAAACATGTATAACACTAATCTAACCAACATAGCATAAGCATAATGAACAATGAAACAGAACATGCTATGAATAGATGAACATGTAAAAGCATGCAAATAAAAATGGGAGTTAGAGAATGATACCAAAACCGATGAAGGTGCATCTCTATTTCTCCAAACTAATGGTGGTCCTCTCCACCAAATCTCCTTGAGAGTGAAGCATCCAAATGGTTCTCTTTTAGGCTTAGAACGCATCCACCTCAAGGCACCAATACTCTCACGTGATGCGAGAGCTCCCACCTACATCAAAAAGTATAGAGGTGGTCTTTGGTACCCATTTCCTTTTGGGTCCACGGGGGTTAGTATCCTTTCTAACCCAAACAAGATTAGTTGCTAAATTTTCATGATAAATACGATCATAACAAAATCTAACAAGATGGCCTTTTCGGCCACAATGTGTACATGTGTACACATGAGCATACATGTCATGGTTGTGTCCGTGGAAAGCATGTGTATGCCGTGTAGGGTGTGCATGCAAAGATGGACCTTGTTTCTTGCGAACCAAGGTTTCCAAACGTGAATGATTCAATGTGCATTGGCTCAAAGTGGAGCCCAAACATTCAACACTTTTCTTCAAAACATTTATATCATTTTTAATAGTGAAAGACAAAGTGGAGCATGTAATAGGTGTGCAAGAAGAAGAAGCTATACTAGCATGGCACACATGAGAATCAATATCAATTTTCAAAGATTCATTTTTCTTTAAAACCAAATCCAATTCTTTTGTAATTGAATCAATTTTATTTTTCAAAACAAGATTATCTTTAAAAGTGAAATCCAATTTTGAAGATAAAATCTCATTGTGCTTCACAACATCATCACAATCATTTTTGCCTTTTAAATCTTCAATTTCTTTAAGGGCAAGGTCAAGTTGAGATTTAAGTGAGTCACGTTCACTTGCAATCTCTTCCTTTTCTTGCAAAACCGATTCAAAACTAGAACACAAATCTTTTAATTCATTTTTCAAAACAAGATTGTCCTCTTTCAAAAGATTGTGTTTTTCCAATAAATTTTCAAGCTTTTGAGCAAGTTCCAAATTTAAGTTTGAACCTCAAAACAACCATGGCAATAGGAACTAGAGCTATCATCTAAATGAGTGTCTGATTGTACCTCAAGGGAGTTTTTCCCTTGGACCATGAAGCAATGCTCTTCGGACTTTTCTCTCTTAGATCTCCTCATCTTGTTGATAATGCTTGGAAGCTCGGGAGACGTCAATAAGCTCCAAACTGCAAAAGCCGAGTCATAATGATCAAACACGGGTAAAAGATGTTCACTAAGAGATGCTCTAAGTGCTCTAAGTGCTAATGCATTAGCCTTTTTATGCTTACTACTATTAGGGAATGATTCTTGTGTGGAGGCTTGATAAACTAGATGACCTAGTGATTTTAAATGCCTACTCATATTGGCCTTCCAAACATCAAGTCTAATATGGTCAAACATAGGAGGGCTATCCATGAGAGCAAACTAAATGAGTGCAAATGAGCAATGCAAATGAAGATTAGCAAACCAAGATCTTACTCCTAGGTGGTTAAACCTAAATATCAGGAGCACTCGCTCTGATACCAATTGAAAAGTCACCTAGAGGGGGGGTGAATAGGTGACAATGCTAATCTAGGAACTGAATGCGGAATTTAAAAACTTAATGCAAATTACACTCAAGTGTGATCAACAAATGATGCACACACAACCAAGCCAAGCAAATATGAATGCACAATATAAATAATTGCAAGGCACAAAGTAAAGAGAGAGATAGAGAGAGTCAATGGATCAAGCGCAAACAACGAGATGTGTTTCGAGGTTCGAGCACCCAGCTCTACATCCCCGCCTTCGACACACGAAGGATTTCGAATCCACTAGCAAGTCCACAAAGAACTCTCACAAGGAGTACCCAACTCCTCTCTTTACAACCACAACCTCCTCCTTGAGGCAAGCTTCAATCCAACAAACAATCACCTCACAACTTGAGGGATTAGCACAAAGCAAACACAAGGATCACCTCACAACTTGAGGGATACAACCCAAGGCACAAAGCCAAACAAAGATTGGGTTTTTAACTTGGTGGTTCAACAAGCAACCACAAACAATCTCTTTCTCCCACACAAATAACCTATAGAATAGATAGTAGATTTTAGCTCAAGTGTGGAGAAAACCAATGGAATGGAAATCAAAATCACAAAGAAAAATCTTTGAGAAATAATAGAAAAGAAGATGGTGAAGTTCAATCAAAAGCTTTTCCCAAAAACTCTCTTCTTTGATTTTCCAAACCCTAGCAAAAATACCAAAAGATTGTTCAATTCAAGTCCAAAAACTTCTTTTGATTGCAACAAAAACAACAGAGAGTATGAAAAAATTTGCACCAAAAATCTTAGAGAAAAACTCTTGCAAATGGGGTATTTATAGACCCCAGAAAAATATAGCCGTTGGCAGCAGAAATGCTAGAAATACACTGCCGGTCGACCGTCCAACGGTCAATTTTTGACCGTCGACAGCTACCGGTCGGCCGACCCGGTCGACCCAAACAAACAGAGAGCAATTGCTCTCAGTCGGTCGACCGGCACGGTCGACCGGCTACAAGTGTAGCCAGCGTGCACGTATCGGTGCACGTCGGTCGACCCGGACGGTCGACCGGCTACATGGTGCGGTCGACCGTTCCGGTCGACCGACCTAGCCTGGCAGACACTGTTCTGGTCAGCAAAAACATGAAATTTTTAATCCTAAAAATTCTCATTAAATCTCTAAAAATCCACAAAAATAGTTTTATCATTTTGCATTGATATATAAACATGTGGTAAAAAGTTTAGTTCAAATATCAATCAATAAGGACTATTTTTGTGTTATAGAAATTTTGCCAAAAACCAAAAACTGTATTTTCTAAAGCTTGGATCTTTAAATAGAAAATACATTTTGTCTAAAAGTCATCCAAATACAAAAACATGATATTTAAACATTTTGAAACATGATGCATATGGATAGAAATCCAATATACATGAAACATATACATATCATAGTTTTTGTCATTAATTCCAAAATATGTTTTGACAAAAATACCAAAACATAATACAGATGAAATAGGTAAGTCAAAACTAAGTTTGTCTAGGAAATTAAGCATGCATGTATATAGAACAAATCTAATATACATTAAACCATGTAAACTTGTTTTGATCTATCTATTCATGAAAACCAAGATCGGTTAAACCTAAAACCGAAAAACCGAAAACCAATAATCAAAACATGAAACGTGTGTGTTGTAAACTTGAGCATATCATACTATTCTAATCTTTACAATTTGGATCTAAACACAAAACTAAACTAGGATACCTAAGTCTTCTTGTAGAGCGCAATCTCCAAGCCGACTCGATCCAAAACTCTTTGATCCACCGAGCAAGTGTTATATATGATCTTTGACGCTCCGGCTCTTGAATCAACATGTGAAAGATGTGTGGAAGCTTTCACCAACTAATATCTTGATTAATGATCTGAAACTTAAACATCACAAGATAATTAGTACACATAACTACATGAGTTAATCATCATCAAAACTAGAGTGGAAAGCCTTTGGGCCAACAATATCCTGGGGAATCTTGAGGAGTTAGTCCAGAGCCCTTCACGGGGAATTCGGCTACACTCTTGTGTTATACATAGTGTTTAGTGTAAAAGTTTTATTTGGTCATAATTAGTTTTAGCTTCCGCATTATTTGCATTAAGTGACCATTAGATTAGCCATCACCTATTCACCCCCCCTCTAGGTGAACTTACAAAAACAGCTGAGCAAACTCACAAGACTATTTTGCCATTTCTTAATAGGCTAGCAACCAACAAGACCAATTATCAAATGAAAAAGATTAGGGAAATGTTTAATCAAGTTCAAATAAATGTGCCCCTTCTTGATGCCATACAACAAGTTCCATCATATGCCAAATTTTTAAAAGACATGTGCACCAAGAAAAGGAAAATAAATATTTCCAAAAAGGTCTTCCTCACATCCGACATCAGTGAGTTGTTAACCGGGCCCATCCCGGTAAAATACAAAGACCCCAGGAGTCCAACCATTTCATGCATCATAGGACAGATTACAATAAACTGGGCACTGCTTGACTAGGAGCAAGTATCAACTTTCTTTCCTTTTTCGTGTATCAGCAACTCGGGCTGGGCGACTTTCGTCCAACCCAGGTTAATATACAATTAGATGATCATTCTGTAAAACTTCCCAAAGGGGAAATTACAGATGTCCTTATAGGGGGTCGGGGAGTTCATCTACCCCGTAAATTTCATCATTCTGGAAACACAACCTGTGCAAAACCTGAAAGCTCAAACCTCAGTCATTCTAGGATGACCTTTCCTATCAACTGCAAATGCGATCATAAACTGTAGGAATGGGTCTACGTGTTTTGACTTTCGGTGACATGACAAAGGAGGTGAATGTTTTCCACTTTGGAAAATAACCTCGGTACTTGGATGACCTATCATTTAAGGTGAACTTCATTGAAGGACTCACAAGTAAACAAGAAGAGGAGTTAGAATATGTGTTTGACCATGAATTTGATTTGAAGTCAGATGACTTCAATCTTGACCAAATAGTTGAATCAACAGTTGAGTGGGCAACAAATGCGACCCTAATCATTTTCTTACAAGAAGAACAACCCTTGATAGATCATATCCCTTCTTCAGAACTGAAAGTTCTTCCTACTCATCTCAAGTATCAGTATTTGGGTGAAAAGGAAGCTTTCCCTATAATCATAGCTTCACATCTAATTGAACAACAAGAAGAGGATCTTTTTGCTGTATTAAGGGAAAACAGAGAGGCCATTGGTCGGACCATGGTCGATATTAAGGGGATCAGCCCATCTATTGTACACCATAGGATTCATCTGATAGAAGAGGCCAAAGCAAAATGTGATCCACAATGTCGACTGATTGCACACATTTATTGCATTATTCTTTATTACATATCCACATTTATCATGAATTAAACCTGCTAAATTCCTTGTCTTAAATGTCTATTTTGCAGAAGATAATCATGAGGAGAAAGAGGATAAAATCAAATAATTATCAATTAAATTCAGATTTAACTAGAGCTATTTGGTTAGACGAGGATGATCCCAAATCCAGTTGGTTAAATTCAGTTTTTGGTGAATCAAGTGCTTAAAGCTAAAGATCAACGAGGATAACATCAAATACAGAGTCTAAATCCAAAGGGATAAACGGATAGAGAGAAGATCAACGGATGAGATGAAGCAATTTTGACTAAGATTCTGGCTAGATACATTTTAATATTTGAATCATAACTTTCGCTACTAGTACTCAAACTGATGATTAAAGATGATCCAGAAAGAGGACTTAAAGGGCTACAACTCTTAAGTTGATCATTATTTATAGTTCGGTTATTTGATAAGTTATATTAGGCAATCAATACGCCAATAAGCTGCAGATCAGAACTGAATATTCACATCAAATCAAGTTTGGAGATAAGGGGAGGATTCAAATTCAGAAATAGCCAGCTTCCCTTATCTTCATACTCCTCTACCCTCTGCATTTCTCCTATAAATACCTGCAATCTCAAAGGCAAAGAGAGGACGACCATGCAGAGATAGACTTTAGGCCAGTTTTTCCTTCATTTTAGTGTAGGTTTTTATTTTCTTTTTATGTAATTTTTAGTTTTCATTTATGTAATTCAGAGGAGATCAGAGTTTCATAGGAGAGCGAGAGTGAAACTTGTACTGAAAGTGACAATGGTGTAAGTTATCTTCTTTTCTCTTATTGTTACAAGATTGAATCTGTAGCTGCATTTGCAAGTTCTTCTTTGTTTTTTTTGAGTTCTTCTTCTTCCTTTCTATTTTTCTCCTATTGGTGCCAATTGCTATCTAAGTGAGTCTTATAGCATTGAAAGATACTTGCCCTTGTGAGTGCCACCGATAGATCATGACGATGGATTTTTTGTATCATTCTGTATCAATTCATACTTGCATCGTCTTGATGATATAATGTGGAAGAGACGGGAATCAACTCTTATGGGCTATGCGCTGATCGCCTTACTTCAAGGTAACATCATTGCCACAGATTCAAGGTAAGTATCTGGCCAAAGGAGGTAAGTAACTTTAGTTTCTTTTCGTTTAATTCTTTAGTTTAGAACACCACAATCTACCACTTCTTTTATCACTCTTTTTTAATTTCATTTGTACATATCACTTCTATTTTCTCCACCTTCTCTATCTACCACTTTCTTCCTAACTTAACTTTAACTATTTTTCTCTTTTCTTTTAAAGAACTTAAAGAAGATCTTTAACCATTCTTTGTAACCTAAAAGAAAATTACTAAAAAACTTCCATCGCTAGTCCCTCCTTTTGGATCACGACCCGCATAGCCATTTTCTATAGTGGTAGAATTGAGCACGCTGCACTATTGTTATAAAAGTTCTGAAATTCTGTATTTTTGTGCAGGTCTAACTCAATCAAATTTTGGCGCCGTTTCCGGGGAGACGGGGAGGGAACGTTGTATTTATTTTTTAACAAGTTTAGTGTCTTGTTTCAGGGATGTCAAGATTCAGATTTAGCACTCAAGCTTTGCAGGAGAAGACTTGTTATTCTGTGCCCCTACTCTCGAAAGTAGGAACAGAATTTCAAGAAATTGCAGCGAAAGTTTGAAAATTTGTGGACTACTAAAAACTCTTTTTTACAGGACATATTGCTTGCAAAAATAAAGTTTTTGTGTTATTATTCTACTATATCTGATATTCACAATCCCTATTTTAATCCAACAGTAATCTGAGTGATTGTTAATTGCTTAAAAAATGTTTAGACTTGCATTCTAGGCATTTGTCTAATTACCTTTATTTTACAATTATTGTTGAAGATAGCTGGAGACAAGGTACGTATGCATAGCATATAGTTTAGGAAATATTCTTGGGTGATATTTGCTTTTAAATGTTACTTTTCTATATCTTGCACACTTTAAACATTCAATTCTAAGGGCAAAACCCAAATCAAGATAAGATGGGGAAGTCATTACCCTTTCTTAACCCACAAACCATCTCCAAGCACACACAACCTAAGCCTAAGTAAAATCTGATAGACGTTGGCCTTAGGGACATCTCAAACTCACTAGGAGATTATCCTAAGGGGAGGTGTTAGAATTTGACTCCTGTCAAATCAGTGTCTAGTAAAGGGATTGAGGGGTGAAACCCCGAAAGCTGGTGGTTTGGCTTAATTAGGCCCGTCGCTTTTGCGCGGATACCTCCCACCAATCTTGCCCTGACTTGGCTAATTAGCTTGTGGTCAAAGTCTGCATTATACCTCCTGTGGACAATCAATCAGTTAGGAGTGTCTAGGTCAGGTTCCCTTAGACTAGGCTTAGTTATTTTCTCCTGTTGACTATTGGTGAACTTGTTTGTGATTGTGTTTGTGTATACAAGTGTGGTCAAGAGACCCTAATTCAACTAGGTTAACTAGAAACACATCACCACCCAAGTTCGAACCAAGACCAGATTTGGTTATGGCTCAACCGACATCATTGCAGGATAGGTTCTATCCCATTAGAACCTCACTTCCATCTTGCATCCAACTTCTATCGGTTGGTGAACACAACTTTGAGCTTAAGCCACAGTTCATCAGCACACTCCCTAAGTTCCATGGCTTAGAGTCCGAAGATGCTTATTTCTTCATAAGAGAATTTGAGAAAGTATGCTTAATGATGAAAATCCCACACCTTGCAGATGATACTATTAGGTTGAGATTTATCCCATTTGCTCTTAAGGACTTAGCCAAGAAATGGCTCTACAGCTTAGCGGTCGGATCTATCACATCCTGGGATGGTTTCATCAAGTCTTCTTGAAGAAATTTTATCCAATTCATAAGACGGCTCTCGTTAGGAAAAATATCATGCAGTTCAAGCAAGAACCTAGTGAACCGTTTTGGACGTACTTTGAACGCTTCAAAGACCTCCTTGTCCAATGTCCTTATCATGGAATAGAGAAATGGCGACAATTCCAATTCTTTATGACGGTTTAGACTACTCAACCAAGACCCTCTTAGAAAGCATGTGCCAAGGGGATTCTTGCAGAAGGATGAGCATGAAAGATGGGATTTATATGAGAGTCTAGCTGAAAAGACCATCAAATGGGAACCTACTAGTGAAAGCTCTAGGAATCCAAACTCTATCTCTTCAAAAGGAGGTCTCCTTTCAATTGAATCATCTATAGCTAACGAGGCTAAGTTAGCTAACCTAGCGAGAAGACTGAAAGTTTTAGAAACTAAGAAACCAAGTCCAGTCAATAAAGTCAGCCCAAACTAATTTTCAACTCCAAGTTATACTTACTGTCAGGCCATGAATCATGTATTTGAGGAGTGTCCTGTGTTTCAAGCTCAACAACACTTTTCAGAACCGATGAATGCGGCCTTTTCAAGGCCGAATAATGATCCTTACGCTCCAACGTACAATTCTGGCTGGATGAATCACCCAAATTTCTCATGGAGCCAATAAAATAATGACTACCCACGGTCAAACCATGCAAGCCACTTTCATCATTCCAAAAATCTTCCAATCATCAACCCAACTTTCCAAATCACCCTCACAATTCTCCCAACAATTTTTCACATTATTAATAAATTTTTCCAACCAAGCTCCACAACCTCCTTTCAGAATCCTCAGCTTGAAAGGAGAATGACTGACTTTGAGAGAAATATAGAAAGGTACATGAAGAACCAAGATTCCTCATACAAACAATACAGAGGCTAGAGGGTCAAATGAGCCAATTAGCCAATCCACAGAATGAGAGGCAAAAGGGTACATTGCTCAGTCAACAAATTATGAATCCTAGGAATTCTCAACAAGCTCATTTGGCTGAGGATCAATCATTGAATCAATGTAATGTTGTTCATACATTGAGGTCGGGAAAGAAAGTTGATAACCAAGTGTCAACACCACCCAATCCCAATCAGCACAATCACACTCCAGCTTCCACCTCATCTAGTCCCAATCCTTCCAAATCTGACGAATCTGAAACAGATAAGTCAACCAGTCAGGTGTACAAGCCTATAGTGTTAGCCCAAGAGGTTACACTCTCCAATTGTTTTTGTGTTTTGATGATGACAAACCAATTAGTGCTATTTGGTACTAATGATTTGTTTAAGATAAGTTTCAGGTTTTGTACCTGTTGGCCCAAAGGCCTATCACTCTAGTTTTGATGATGATCAACTCATGTAGTTATATTTGCTAATGATCTTGTTTAATTAGTGACAGATTCTTTATCAAGATCTTAGTAGGTGCAAAGTTCAACAAAGTTTTTAAAGACAAGTTGGAAGCTAGCACCGGTCGATTCACGAGCCTATGCATCAAGAACACATCTAGAGATGAGCTCGGTGGATTGCATTTGGACCAAGTCAAGAAGATGAGAAGCCTTCAAGTGAAGACTTCAAGAAGATGAAGACTTGTGTCTAGGTATAAGATTTTTATTTGTTTTAGATAAAAATGTAAAGGATAGAATAGATTGGTGGATTGCTCAAGTCATATCACACACACACTCTTGATAGAATTGTTTTCATGATAAAAATTTCATTTCATAAAAGATTTTCTAGTTAAGAAAAGATTTTCATTGTGACAAAATTCTTTTTGGTTCTTGGTATTTCAAGTTTACATATCTTATATCCAAAACCATGTTTAGAGCCTATTGTCAAAAACTAGATATCACATCTTGATTGTGTAGTGGATCATATCCATACACACTATGCTTTAAAGTATATCTTGTTTTTGTATTTGATGAAAATTTGGAAAAACATGTTGTTTTAGAAAAACAGTTTTTATTATGAGCCAATATTTCCAAGTTACAAAAAAAAAATAGTCAAATCTTTAATAACATGCCTTGATTTTGTGCAAGCATGTTTCTATATCATAAAACTATTTTTTGTAGAATTTCTAAGTATTTATGGGATTTTTTATTAAGCCAAAAAGACCAATCCTTATCCCAAAATTTTCAGGTTCTGGCAGTTCTGATTTTTCAGAACTGACAGTGGCCGGTCGACCGGGTCGGTCGACCGGACGTGCACAGACGTGCACGCCTGTGTGCACTGGAGAACGGTCGACCGTGCCGGTCGACCGCTTCAGAGAGCTTTGCTCTCAGGAAATCTCGGTCGACCGGGCCGGTCGACCGACAGAGAGTTTACTCTCTTCTCCAGTTGCTCGGTCGACCGGGTCGGTCGACCGGAGGCTGCAACGGTCGCATTTTGACCGTTGCCGGTCGACCGGACTGGTCGACCGGTAGCACTGACAGAGCCCCAACGGCTCTATTTTCTGACAGCCTATAAAAGGGGTCTTGTCAACTGTTTTTAGTAGAAGATTTTGGAGACCTTTGAGCTAGTTTTTCCAACTGATTTCAGAAGTTCTCTCCACATAATTGAGTGCAAATACTTCCCATCTTAAAGGGAGTTTTTATCAAGAGAGTGTTTTAGTGATTCTTTGAGATTTTCACCATAGTCTTTCCTTGCTTTTCTCACACCACACTTGAGCTATCCATTGCTAGATATTCCTATAGGTGTGTTGTAGTGAGAGTGCTCTTTAGGTGATCAAGTGTTGTGATCATCAAAGAGATTTTTCTTTGTTCTTTGAGGATACGGGCAAGTGTGCTCGTTGGTGGTTGAGTTCGGTTGTGAACTCTTTGGTTTGAGGTGCGGCCTCGGCGAGTCGGTGGACTTGCGTGTGTACGGGACTTGGGAGTCCGAGGGCTTGTAGGTGTTGCGGCACCGGGGAGAGATCCATTGGGATCTTGCATAGTGGAAATCCTTCGTGTGTCGAAGGCGGGGATGTAGAGCAAGTGTGCTCGAACCTCGAAACATACCCTTGTGTTTGCGATTGCTCACTCTTGCTCTCTTTCTCACTTAGTCTCTTTTATATCTTGCATTACTTACATTGTCTTTACTTTACATGCTTGATATACCCTTGTGCTTATATTGTTATATACTTGCGTGGGATTGCTTGTTAACACTAGTATTCAACCAAGAGAGCCAACGCGGCACCTCAACCCATTCAAGGGGAATCTAGAGGAGCTTGTCCAGAGCCTCGCAAGGGGAATTCGGCAACACTCTTGAGTTATACATAAGTGTTTAATTAAAAGAAGTTTTAATTGGTCATAATTGTTTTAACTTCCGCATTTATTGTTCATAAGTGACCATTAGATTAGCCATCACCTATTCACCCCCCTCTAGGTGATCTTACAATTGGTATCAGACCTAGTGCTCTTGATATTGGGTCTAACAACCTAAGAGTTAAAGATCCTCTTTTAGGCTAATCACAAGATTTGTACACACACTATGGACTTCATGTCACCACCCACCTTTGACATCCTTAACATCCAAATTTGGAAGGTTAAGATGTCTTTGTTCCTCAAAGGACTTGGCCTTAGTGTATATCTTGCCACAACTAATAAATAATATTGCTTAAATGGTAAGAACATTGAGGCTAATGCAAAAGCCCTTCATGCTATTAAGTCAACCCTAAATGATGATTATTTATCTAGGGTTTCTAATGTTGAATCGGCTTTTGTAGCTTGGAACATCATCACCTCCCTTGGCGAAAAGGACCTATACTATGCGGGGAGCGATTCGGACGTTGGAAGCGACATCTCCAACGTATGCTATATGGTCCAAGGGGATAACCCCCTTGAGGTAAACTCCGAATCCGAGGATGAGGATGTTAACATGTCATATGATGAGCTTGCTACCTTTTGTCATCTTGTGCTTGAAAAATATGACATGATTAAAAGGAAAAATAAAAATTTGAAAAAGGAACTTGATTGCATGCATGTAGAACATGACTCTTTTAGAAGTAACATTGCATGTTTAGAAAAGGATAATAAAATTTTGAAAAAGAATTTTGATGCCATGCTTAATGATAAAGATTCATTAGAAAATAAAATGGCATGCTTAGAAAAAGAAAATGAGTTTTTGAAAAATGAGAATGTTTCCCTTATGTCTAAATTAAATAATTTATGTAAAGGAAACAATGATTTGAAAAATAAGATTGATTTGGTGGAAAAACAAAAAGAAGTTGTTTTTCAAGAGAATAAATCTTTGAAAAGAAAAATTTGTGAAAAAGAAAAAGATTTTGTTTCACAAAAGAAAAAGAAAAATGATCATATATCTCATCATGCTTTTCATGCCACCACTAATGAGATTAAGAATTTGAAAAATAAAATAAATAATTTGAGTTCAACTTTGAACTCTTGTGCATTCAATCATTCTAAGTTGGAGTTTTTGTTTTCAAAGAAACAAACTCCATCTATTCATGCACATCATCATGCTTATGTTGCACAACATGATCACACTCCTACACATAAGCATACTAAGGTGTACGTATGTACACATTGTGGCCGCAAAGGCCATTTAGCAAAATATTGTTATGATAGATTAGGTCATTTCAATTTTGCTAAGAAGAAAAATTTTTGGGTTCCTTACAATAAAGCTAACCCAAAGGACCCAAAAAAATATGGGTACCAAAACCCCCACCTTGTGTATTTGATGTAGGTGAGGGATCTCTCAAAACGTGAGAGATTTGGTGCCTTGATGGTGAGTGCATTTGAACTAAAATGACACATACTTGGAGCACCGCTATCAAGGAATTTTGGTGGGTCAACCACCATGCTAGGAGCTTTGGAGTTGGTAACAATTTCTAAACTCCTATTTCATTTATGCACATGCTTTTAATTTCATGTAGCATGTTCATATTTTTTTTGGTGCTTTATGTGGCATTTACATGCTTAAATGTAGAATGTGTCAAAACTTGCATTTATACATATATGAATAGTGAACTACAATTGACTCATACATATTTGAACTTCATGCTCATTTGTATCCACTATATGCATGTGTATAGGCTAGTTTTGATGATTCGGTCATTTATACTTGTTATGCCTATCTTTGATCTTACTTCATGTATATGTGTGTTTAATTCAAATCTAATAAATATACATGTATACCCCTTGAGTCATTTTCCTTCATGCAATATATATTGGACTCTTTTCATATTTGGGATATGTATGCGTATTGTTAGAATTGGATAATTCATACATATACCATGAAGATTAGTATTTTAAATAAATAATAATAAAAAAAATGATTTTTCATTTGTACAACAAAATGTGATTTATGATCTTTTTGAGCTTGAATGACTATTTTCATAAAGCATTGCTAAATACAAAATACTTTATGAAAAATATATGATTTTTTTAAGATGAAAAATAAGATTTTCATGAGATTCATGCTTCACTTTCTATTTTCATGAAAATACCATTTACATAACCTTTGAACACTCATCTTTTATGATAAAAGATAATTTTTGAGCTTTATGGACTATGAGTGCTTAAACTTGCATGTATTTAGTATTTTTCATGGAAAACATTTGACTTTGTATTTTTGAAGGATCTTTAACTAGTTTGTCAAAAATCCATTTAAACTAGTTATCTATTCTTCAAATTGATTCACATGATCCTCTTTTTATTCATATGGATAAATTCTTTTGTATTTTCAAAATTTATTTGATGCTTCATGATTTGAATATTAGTTTAAATGTTAGCATTTGTCAACACTTGGATTTATACTTATACACATTATGGATCACAAATAAATCTATATATGATTGGGTTTGAATGCTTATTTGTGCCCATTAGGTGTGCTAGTATAGCCTAAGTTTTGATGATTATTACATTTTAAACTTGTATTCCCATTTTGGATTTATGCTATGATCATGTGCTTTCATTTCATGTATATGTTTGTCTTGCCAAAACATTAAGATATACATGGATACCTCTTGAGTCATTTGCCTTTCATGCAAATCTATATATGGACTCAATTGTGTTTTAAGGATATGTATGTATACTTAATGTCTTGTCAAAACATACATATATCTTGAAATATAAATTTTAATTTTTAATAAAAAAATTTTGGATGGATTTCATGATTTCAAAATTTTAAGGAATATTGAGTTTTATTTCTATTTTTCATGATACCATGTTCCACATAACACTATCACACTCACTTCTTTTTGATATGGACTTTATGGATAGAGTGCTTTTTAGTGCCTTGTGTTTCATTGATATTTCATGAAAAACTTTTGACTTATTCCTTGATTGAAGGATTCCGTATTAGTTGTTAAACACCTTCATTTAACTAGTTCGAATTCTTCATGTGGTAGATTTTATGATATATACACTTAAGCTTAATTTTCAATTGGTATCATTGGATATTTTCAATTGGTATCAATATGACCTCTTATTGTGTATACTCATATGTTGTTCTTTCATATATGTATGTCTCTACTTAAATTGGTATACTCTTTTCATACATATATATGATTGTTGTGTGCTTGTATTAAAATGGATTTATATTTGAAAGCACAATAGTTATTAATGCTAAGCTTACTTCAAATCTTATTTATTTTAAAGCTTATGCATTGTATTTCAAAATTGGTATCAAAATTCAAAATTTGATTGTTCTACATTTGGTACCTTAAAAGAAAGTTGTGTATTTTAAGATATTTCAAAATTTTGTTTTCATAAGAAAAGTTCAAAATTTTGTCTTGTTAAAGAAATATTCAAAATTTTTGATTTGTATTTCCTTTATGCAAGGAGAGCTTAACATCTCTCTTACATATGGATTCATGTTGAGTATATCATAAATTGAGGAGCTTGACAACTCTTCTTTATATGATATACGTGTGTAGGGGGAGCTTCACATCTCCTCTTATGCATTACATAATATGTGTTATGTGAGTTAGGGTTTGTCATCCCTTCTTCATGTAATGCATATGTGTAGGGAAGTTAACTTAGCGTCTTCCTCTTCATGAATGTATATCGCATATAAATCTTATTGATTGATTTGATTTTACCCTCCTTGATTTCCTTATTTTTGACAAAGAGGGGGAAAAATTTGTTTGATGATTTGAACTTTGAACCCTTTGTTGATGATTGACAAAAAGGGGGAGAAGTATTTGAGTTATATGCATGATTTCCTTAAGGGGGAAGTATTTGTTCCTTACTTAAGGGAGAGAAAGATTTTGAGATGATTTTGAGTTTTTTATACTTGTGCTTTTACTCATGCATCACAAGAAATAAAAGATTTGTTTTGTTTTACATGCATTCATTTGCATACATTTTTTATGTGCTTCATTGAATATCTATTGCTTATTTATTATGCATGAGTTAAGGGGAGCTTCTTTGAAGCTTTACTTTAATCCATGCATATATAACTTCATGAGTTTTGTCATCATCAAAAAGGGGGAGATTGTTGGCCCAAAGGCCTATCACTCTAGTTTTGATGATGATCAACTCATGTAGTTATATTTGCTAATGATCTTGTTTAATTAGTGACAGATTCTTTATCAAGATCTTAGTAGGTGCAAAGTTCAACAAAGGATTTAAAGACAAGTTGGAAGCTAGCACCGGTCGATTCACGAGCCTATGCATCAAGAACACATCTAGAGATGAGCTCGGTGGATTGCATTTAGACCAAGTCAAGAAGATGAGAAGCCTTCAAGTGAAGACTTCAAGAAGATGAAGACTTGTGTCTAGGTATAAGATTTTTATTTGTTTTAAATAAAAATTTAAAAGATAGAATAGATTGGTGGATTGCTCAAGTCATATCACACACACACTCTTGATAGAATTGTTTTCATGATAAAAATTTCATTTCATAAAAGATTTTCTAGTTAAGAAAAGATTTTCATTGTGACAAAATTCTTTTTGGTTCTTGGTATTTCAAGTTTACATATCTTATATCCAAAACCATGTTTAGAGCCTATTGTCAAAAACTAGATATCACATCTTGATTGTGTAGTGGATCATATCCATACACACTATGCTTTAAAGTATATCTTGTTTTTGTATTTGATGAAAATTTGGAAAAACATGTTGTTTTAGAAAAAACAGTTTTTATTATGAGCCAATATTTCCAAGTTACAAAAAAAAAATAGTCAAATCTTTAATAACATGCCTTGATTTTGTGCAAGCATGTTTCTATATCATAAAACTATTTTTTGTAGAATTTCTAAGTATTTATGGGATTTTTTATTAAGCCAAAAAGACCAATCCTTATCCCAAAATTTTCAGGTTCTGGAAGTTCTGATTTTTCAGAACTGACAGTGGCCGGTCGACCGGGTCGGTCGACCGGACGTGCACAGACGTGCACGCCTGTGTGCACTGGAGAACGGTCGACCGTGCCGGTCGACCGCTTCAGAGAGCTTTGCTCTCAGGAAATCTCGGTCGACCGGGCCGGTCGACCGACAGAGAGTTTACTCTCTTCTCCAGTTGCTCGGTCGACCGGGTCGGTCGACCGGAGGCTGCAACGGTCGGATTTTGACCGTTGCCGGTCGACCGGACCGGTCGACCGGTAGCACTGACAGAGCCCCAACGGCTCTATTTTCTGACAGCCTATAAAAGGGGGTCTTGTCAACTGTTTTTAGTAGAAGATTTTGGAGACCTTTGAGCTAGTTTTTCCAACTGATTTCAGAAGTTCTCTCCACATAATTGAGTGCAAATACTTCCCATCTTAAAGGGAGTTTTTATCAAGAGAGTGTTTTAGTGATTCTTTGAGATTTTCACCATAGTCTTTCCTTGCTTTTCTCACACCACACTTGAGCTATCCATTGCTAGATATTCCTATAGGTGTGTTGTAGTGAGAGTGCTCTTTAGGTGATCAAGTGTTGTGATCATCAAAGAGATTTTTCTTTGTTCTTTGAGGATACGGGCAAGTGTGCTCGTTGGTGGTTGAGTTCGGTTGTGAACTCTTTGGTTTGAGGTGCGGCCTCGGCGAGTTGGTGGACTTGCGTGTGTACGGGACTTGGGAGTCCGAGGGCTTGTAGGTGTTGCGGCACCGGGGAGAGATCCATTGGGATCTTGCATAGTGGAAATCCTTCGTGTGTCGAAGGCGGGGATGTAGAGCAAGTGTGCTCGAACCTCGAAACATACCCTTGTGTTTGCGATTGCTCACTCTTGCTCTCTTTCTCACTTAATCTCTTTTATATCTTGCATTACTTACATTGTCTTTACTTTACATGCTTGATATACCCTTGTGCTTATATTGTTATATACTTGCGTGGGATTGCTTGTTAACACTAGTATTCAACCAAGAGAGCCAACGCGGCACCTCAACCCATTCAAGGGGAATCTAGAGGAGCTTGTCCAGAGCCTCGCAAGGGGAATTCGGCAACACTCTTGAGTTATACATAAGTGTTTAATTAAAAGAAATTTTAATTGGTCATAATTGTTTTAACTTCCGCATTTATTGTTTATAAGTGACCACTAGATTAGCCATCACCTATTCACCCCCCCTCTAGGTGATCTTACAGTACCATGTTTAGAGTTCATTCGCTTCGCTGTTGCAAAAACTTCTAAGTTCCACATAGCAATTAAGGCAATTTGCTCATCAAGGAAGGATCATAGAAGAGAAGGCACTAGCAAGGCATTGGATGGCTCAAAGACGTGAAGATTGCTCAGAGGTCCTTAGGTTTTGTATTTTTAGTTTTATAGCTTGTTAAAGAATAAAGATTAGGTTTGAAGCTCAATCACACACGTTTTTGCGCATATACTATTTCTTAGTTTATTTCCTATAAAATATACAAAAATATTTTAGTACAAAATCTTTCTTCTACAAATTTCTTTTTATGTTACATACTGAATTCCTGTTTAAAATAGTTTTGTTAAAAATATTTTTCTTCTCAAAATTCTGTCTTTATTTCGTTTTCTGACCTGATCCGGTCGACCGGCAGTCTACCAACAGTCGACCGAGTCTGTGTCAGGCTGGTCCGGTCGACCGGACCAGTCGACCGAGGTCCTGGCAGAATGCACGTATCCGTGTGCATGTCTGTCGGTCGACCGGGACAGTCGACCGATATTTATTTTTGAGTCACAGTTTGTATCAGTCGACCGGGTCGGTCGACCGATAGCCTGTAACGGTCGGAATTTTGTACTACCGGTCGACCGGCCCGGTCGACCGATGTAGCCGTTGAACAGTAACGGGCAGATTTTTAATTGAGCTGTTATTTTGTAATTTGAGTTTTAAAAATCCGTTTAAGGTTTTATTTTGAATTAATCACCTCCTAAACTTTAGTAACTATTTCTTATCCCTAAACCCTAGTCCTCTCCTATAAATAGGGGTGTTTGGGGAGAGATTCTTTACAACAATTTTCAAGAGAAAAATTCAAAAGTTTGAGAAATTCAAAAGAGCTTGTTTCTTGGTTTTTGTGCTAATATTCTCACTCTTTTTCTGAATTGGTTTTGTGATACTCTCTGATTTAATTTTTCTTTTCACCTTACACAAGAGCTTCATTCCTACTCAATATTCTCTAAGGACCTTTGTAAGGGAAGAGATATTTGAAAGAGAGAGTTTGTGGTCTTTTGACTACTCAGAGATAATTTGTACTTGAGCTTTGTGAAATTGGGTACTCCTGTGTGTTGGGTACTGCAGTGATTGTGTAACTGTCTGTGTGATAGTGAAGTAGCTAGAATCCTTCTGGGGAAGGCGGGGAGTAGAGCTGGGTGCTCGAACCTCGATAACATATCCTTGTGTTTGCGATTGGTTTACTTTCTTGCACTCTTTACTTTACTATACTTGCTCTTATTCTTGCTCATCATAATCATTGTCATACTTACTTGCTTGCATTCATCTTGTGATTCTTGTTTGGTGACTGTTGTAGCTTTAATTTTTAAAATTACCCTTTGATTAGCATATTCACCTATTCACCCCCCCTCTAGGTGATTTTCAATTGGTATCAGAGCTTGGACTCTAGGTTTGGCTTAACATCCATAGAGAGATCCTTAAAATATTGCTAATCAACATTTTCATTCATCCATTCATACACTAGTAAATATGGCCGACAACATTAAAACCCCACCTAAATTTGATGGCCTAAATTTTCCCATTATGAAGGTTAGGATGACTATATTTTTGCAATCACTAGGTAGCTTGGTAGCTAAGTCCTTGACCAAACCCTACATAGCACCCGATAGTGATGAGAGCACTTGGACCGACTTCAACTTTAGAGAATATGAGGCTAACTCAAAAGCCCAAAACTCCCTTTTAACCGCCTTGAATGAGGATGACCTTACACGGGTAATTCATTGCCAATCCGCCCATGAGATTTGGCAACACTTATTGGTCACGCATGAAGGGACTTCACAAGTCAAGAGAGCTAAAATAGATCTCTTGAGGTCCCAATATGAATCATTTAAAATGCTTGATGATGAATCCATTGATTGTATGATTACTCGTTTCACTAAAATTACAAATGGTCTTTCTTCCTTAGGTGACGTCATCTCCAACGATCAAAAGGTGCGCAAAGTGATACGAGCTCTTCCTCTATCTTGGGAGATAAAGGCCACCACCTTGAAGGAATTAAACGACAAGGATGAGATGGACATCATTAGTCTCATTGGGAACCTAAAGACCCATGAGATGGAAAAGAAAGCAAGAGAAGAGGTTGCTCCAACAAAGAAGAAGTCCATAGCTTTCAAGTCTTCATCCACTCTTGAAGACGATGATGAAGATGAAGAAGAAGATGAGGAGCTCTCCCTCCTTGTACGAAACATGAAGAGATTGTACCGAAGGAAAAAGTTTAACTTCCAAAGAAAGTTTGAAGACAAAAGGGAGGAAAGAGTTTGCTACAATTGCCGAAAGCCCGGACACATGATAGCGGATTGCCCGGAGCTCAAAAAGAAGATAATTTCCTCCTTCAAGCATAGGAAGTCGGAAGAAAAGAAAGCCTACAAGGCAACATGGGATTCGGAAAGCGAGTCCGAAGAAGAAGAAGCGGATACCGCAAATATGTGTTTCATGGCAAACACACCCAAGGTAAACCCTCAATCTCTTGATGATAATGATGATGATTTGAGTAAGGAAGTTCTAGTTCATGCTTTTGTAGAACTTTCCGAAACTTATGATAACAAGAAAATGGAATGCTTTAAATTACAAAAAGAAGTTGCTTTTCTTAAAAAATCAACTTGTTTTGGTTTCAAAAGAAAAAGATGATCTTTCTTCCAATCTTGTTTCTATTCAAAATGAATTTGACGCTTATAAGATTTCTTGTAAGGGTAAAACCCCTATTGTTGATAATAAAGAAATTTCTTCCTTAAAAACCAAAATGGTTGATTTTGAAAAGGTTTTGAAAGATTGTGCTTTTAACACCAAGAAGCTTGAAGAAAAGTTTTCCAAAAAGCACACTTCTCATGTTAAAGATTCTCATGCTAAAATTCTACATGCTCACACTTCAAATTATACTTCTCATGCTAAATCTTTTCATGCTCACAATGCCCATGCTCACAAATCACACACTCACTATGCTTTTAAATATGGTAGAGTGTATAGATGTACTTATTGTGGCAAAAATGGACATTTAGCTAAATTTTGTTATGATAAATTGCATAGTTCAAATAATCTTGTTTGGGTTAATGGCTCTAACCCTCATGGACCCAAGAAAATGTGGGTACCAAAATCAAGTCCTAAAATGTTTGATGTAGGTACACACCAAGGCTCCAAGAAGTAGGGAGCGGTGGTACCTTGATAGTGGTTGTTCGAGACACATGACGTGGGATATCAACAACTTCACAACCCTATCAAGGTACATGGAAGGTGGCTCCGTCACCTTCGGGGATGATTCCAAAGGCACCATCATCGGTATTGGTAATATTCAAATTGGTTCATCTTCTATTATAGAAAATGTAGTTCTTGTTGATGGTTTAAAGCATAATTTACTTAGTATTAGTCAATTTTGTGATCGTGGCCTTAAAGTTATTTTTGATGATTCTACTTGTAAGATTTTTGATGTTAAATCGAATGATTGTATTTTAACCAGTTTTCGTGATGATAATGTTTATATAATTGACATGCTTAATGTAGAGTGTTCTACTAAATGTTTAAATGCTTTTGATGAAAATTCTTGGCTTTGACATAGAAGATTAGGACATGCATCTTTTAAACATCTTTCTAGAATTAATTCAAAGGAATTGGTGAAGGGTATTCCTTGCTTGAGTTTTGAGAAAGACCGCATTTGTGGTGCGTGCCAACTTGGGAAACAAACCAAGTCTTCCTTCAAACCAATCAAGGATATCATGTCAACTAGACCTCTAGAATTAATTCATATGGATTTATTTGGACCAACTAAAACTAAAAGCTTAAATGGAAGTAGATTTGCATTTGTTTTAGTTGATGATTTCTCTCGTTTCACTTGGGTTTTCTTTTTGCAAAATAAAGATCAAACTTTTTCTCACTTTAAGATTTTTAGAAAAAGAGTTGAAAAAGAAAAAGGTTTTCCGATTTTGAGAATAAGGAGTGATAGAGGTGGTGAGTTTGTTAACCAACTCTTCATGACTTATTGTGATGAAAAGGGAATTAAGCATGAAATGTCTTGTCCTAGGACTCCACAACAAAATGGAGTTGTTGAAAGGAAAAATAGAACACTTCAAGAGATGGCTAGGACAATGATAAGTGAGTACGACCTCCCTCAATATTTATGGGCCGAGGCCGTAAACACCGCATGCTATATATCGAATCGTATTTATTTATGCAAAAATTCTTCTAAAACATCTTTTGAAATGTATCTTTCTAGAAAACCAAATGTGTCATATTTCAAAGTTTTTGGATGCAAATGTTTTGTTTTGAACACTAAAGAGAATTTGGGTAAATTTGATGCTAAGGCTTATGAGGCTATCTTTGTTGGATATTCCTCTACTAGCAAAGCATATAGAGTTTTTATTAGATCTTCACAAACTATTGAAGAAACTATGCATGTTAAGTTTAAAGAGTCTAATGTGTTTGTTGAGAATGTTGTAGAGATTGAACCATTAGGTAAAAGCATGGAGAAACTATCCTTGAAGGACTCACCCGCTCAAGAAGATAAGCAAGAACCTTTAGGTGAAGTTCAAGAGGATAATGAGGAAAGCGCTCAACCGCTTCCCAAAGCTTGGAGATACGCTACAAATCATCCTAAGGAGCTCATCTTGGGTGATGCTTCCAAAGGAGTCACAACGCGCTCCAAACTCCATGACCTATGTGGTAACTTTGCTTTCATTTCTCATTTTTAACCCAAAGGCATTCTCGAAGCCGAGAAGGACCCATATTGGTTGCTTGCCATGCAAGAGGAACTCAATCAATTTGAGCGCAACCAAGTTTGGCACCTTGTTCCTAAGCCCCACGATAGACCAATAATTGGTACTAAGTGGATCTTTAGGAATAAGTTGGATGAGTCCGGAAATGTCATTAGGAATAAAGCTAGGTTAGTAGCCCAAGGTTACACTCAAGTTGAGGGAATCGACTTTGAGGAATCCTTTGCACCCGTAGCACGGCTTGAAGCCATACGGATAACACTAGCTTATGCATCTTTTAAAAATTTTAAACTTTTTCAAATGGATGTAAAAAGTGCATTTTTAAATGGTTTTCTTAATGAAGAAGTTTTTGTTGCTCAACCTCCCGGTTTTGTTGATCATGTTCATCCCGATTTTGTTTTCAAACTTGATAAGGCTTTGTATGGTTTAAAACAAGCTCCAAGAGCTTGGTATGAAAGACTTTCAAGTTTTCTAATTTCAAATGATTTTATTAAAGGTAAAGTAGACACTACTCTATTCACTAAGCATGTTGATAATGATATTTTAATTGTCCAAATTTATGTTGATGATATAATCTTCGGTTCTACTAATGAAGTTTTATGCAAGGATTTTGAAAAGGTAATGCAACAAGAATTTGAAATGTCCTCCATGGGTGAGCTCAACTTCTTTCTTGGACTCCAAGTCAAGCAATTGCATGATGGGAACTTCATCTCTCAAGCCAAATACGCGAAGGAACTCGTGAAGAGGTTTGGACTTGAAGACGCTAAAGCTTGCAACACTCTCATGGCAACTACAACCAAGCTTGATAAGGACGACCAAGGTAAAAATGTTGATATTAAATTGTTTAGAAGCATGATAGGTAGTCTTTTATATTTAACGGCAAGTAGGCCGGATATCATGTTTAGTGTGTGTCTTTGTGCTAGATTTCAATCGTGTCCCAAAGAGTCTCATTTAATTGCCGTAAAACGCATTATTCGATATGTTAAGGGAACGATTGGATTAGGTCTTTGGTATCCGAAAACCGGAGATTTTTCTATGATTAGTTATTCGGATGCCGACTATGCGGGTTGTAGAGTAGATAGAAAGAGTACTAGTGGGACATGTCAATTTCTTGGTAATTGTCTTGTTTCATGGTCCTCTAGAAAGCAAAATTCCGTAGCTCTATCAACCGCCGAGGCGGAGTATGTTGCCGCGGGGGCTTGTTGTGCACAAGTCCTTTGGATGAAACATACTCTCCTTGATTATGATTTGCATTGTAAAAATATTAAAATATTTTGTAATAATACTAGTACTATTCATTTAACCAAAAATGCAAATCAACATAGTAAGACCAAGCACATTGAGATTAGATATCACTTTCTTAGAGATCATTTTGAGAAAGGTGATATTGATATTGATTATGTTTCCACCGATTTTCAACTAGCCGATATTTTCACTAAACCACTTGATTTTGCTAGATTTTCGTTTATTTGTGGAGAACTAAATATGTGTATTATTGATTGAACATGTTTATCATAACCCTTTTTGATGTATGACAAAAAGGGGGAGAGTAAGTTACATGGACAAAAATAAGTTCATTTGGTCTTGGTTCCATATGAATTTATATGTTTTATGAGTTTTTGTATTTTAGTTTAAATTGGTATCTAGAGCATATTATTGTTTGTTTCAATTGGTTTCAATAATTGGTGCATCATTTCAATTATTGGTATCTAGAGCATATTATTGTGTTTTTAATTATAGCATAATTTGAGGGGGAGTTTTCTCCTCCCTATATTTTTGTTAATAGCCTATTTGTTTTGTCATCATCAAAAAGGGGGAGATTGTTAGCCCAAGAGGTTACACTCTCCAATTGTTTTTGTGTTTTGATGATGACAAACCAAATTAGTGCTATTTGGTACTAATGATTTTGTTTAAGATAAGTTTCAGGTTTTGTACCATGTTTAGAGTTCATTCGCTTCGCTGTTGTAAAAACTTCTAAGTTCCACATAGCAATGAAGGCAATTTGCTCATCAAGGAAGGATCATAGAAGAGAAGGCACTAGCAAGGCATTGATGGCTCAAAGACGTGAAGATTGCTCAGAGGTCCTTAGGTTTTGTATTTTTAGTTTTATAGCTTGTTAAAGAATAGAGATTAGGTTTGAAGCTCAATCACACACGTTTTTGCGCATATACTATTTCTTAGTTTATTTCCTATAAAATATACAAAAATATTTTAGTACAAAATCTTTCTTCTACAAATTTCTTTTTATGTTACATACTGAATTCCTGTTTAAAATAGTTTTGTTAAAAATATTTTTCTTCTCAAAATTCTGTCTTTATTTCGTTTTCTGACCTGATCCGGTCGACCGGCAGTCTACCGACAGTCGACCGAGTCTGTGTCAGGCTGGTCCGGTCGACCGGACCAGTCGACCGAGGTCCTGGCAGAATGCACGTATCCGTGTGCATGTCTGTCGGTCGACCGGGGCAGTCGACCGATATTTATTTTTGAGTCACAGTTTGTATCAGTCGACCGGGTCGGTCGACCGATAGCCTGTAACGGTCGGAATTTTGTACTACCGGTCGACCGGCCCGGTCGACCGATGAAGCCGTTGAACAGTAACGGGCAGATTTTTAATTGAGCTGTTATTTTGTAATTTGAGTTTTAAAAATCCGTTTAAGGTTTTATTTTGAATTAATCACCTCCTAAACTTCAGTAACTATTTCTTATCCCTAAACCCTAGCCCTCTCCTATAAATAGGGGTGTTTGTGGAGAGATTCTTTACAACAATTTTCAAGAGAAAAATTCAAAAGTTTGAGAAATTCAAAAGAGCTTGTTTCTTGGTTTTTGTGCTAATATTCTCACTCTTTTTCTGAATTGGTTTTTGTGATACTCTCTGATTTAATTTTTCTTTTCACCTTACACAAGAGCTTCATTCCTACTCAATATTCTCTAAGGACCTTTCTAAGGGAAGAGATATTTGAAAGAGAGAGTTTGTGATCTTTTGACTACTCAGAGATAATTTGTACTTGAGCTTTGTGAAATTGGGTACTCCTGTGTGTTGGGTACTGCAGTGATTGTGTAACTGTCTGTGTGATAGTGAAGTAGCTAGAATCCTTCTGGGGAAGGCGGGGAGTAGAGCTGGGTGCTCGAACCTCGATAACATATCCTTGTGTTTGCGATTGGTTTACTTTCTTGCACTCTTTACTTTACTATACTTGCTCTTATTCTTGCTCATCATAATCATTGTCATACTTACTTGCTTGCATTCATCTTGTGATTCTTGTTTGGTGACTGTTGTAGCTTTAATTTTTAAAATTACCCTTTGATTAGCATATTCACCTTTTCACCCCCCCTCTAGGTGATTTTCATATAGTACTATTTCCTAATAGGCTAAAGAACAACAAGCAGAATCCACACATGGATAAAATAATTGAGATCTTCAACCAAGTGAAGATAAAGGTGCCACTCCTTGATGCCATCCAACGAGTCCCATCCTATGTAAAATTTCTTAAGGACATGTGCACAAAGAAGAGAGAGACTAATGTACCCAAGAAAGTCTTCTTAGCCACTAACATTAGTGAGCTACTATCGGGTTCGATCCCTATCAAGTACAAGGATCTGGGTTGTCCCACCATTGCCTGCAATATAGGACAAGCTGATAATAGTCATGCACTTCTTGATTTGGGAGCAAGTATCAACCTGCTTCCATTCTCAGTTTATCAACAACTCAGGTTAGGCAATCTTAGTCCAACTCGAGTCACTATCCAACTGGCTGATTGTTCTGTGAAAGTTCCAAAGGGTACTCCAAAAACACCAATTAAATCAATAGTTTTCTGACCAAAACTCTGCCAAAATTCTGGTTCTCTGAAAACTGTTTTTCCACTTTCTGTTTCTTCACCAATTCCTACTCTTTTGTGAAGATTTCTGAAAGTCAACATACGATAGCCCTTGTCCACGATCACATACTGATTCAAGGCTTATAGGAAAGTTTATAATCACTCAAAGGAAGCATTGTACAAGAGCGTCTTTTTGGTGTAGAAGAGAAGTTGTACAAGGTGTTATGGTCTTCTTGGTTGTAAGAAGAGTTGTATACATTTGACAAAGGGGATTTGTCAAGTTGGATACAAGGTGTTGATTTTGGGTGTACAAAGTCAAAGGATAAAGGAAAATCTCAAGCGGGTGGCTTAGGGACTGGATGTAGGTCACGAGGACCGAACCAGGATAAATCTCTTTTGTTTGCATTTGATTTACGTTTTGAGATTTAATTTTCTTTTATACAAGTTTATTTCTGTAACGCTAATATCTTTATTTGAGTGTTGACTCGTATATTTTAGATCTAACAATTGGCATCATCTCGGGACCAACATTTGGTATCAGAGCACTACATACCTAGTCAACAATCTACAAGAATGGCAACGGAGTTTACTTCATCATAATTCAAAGGAGGACATTCTACACAACGTCCACCGCTATTCGAAGGATCAAACTATAACTACTGGAAGTGTAGAATGAAGATCTACTTGCAATTGATCAACTACGAACTATGGAACATAGTAGAAGCAGCGTACACCAAACCGACTACCAACTGCAACGCTTGGAGTGATGATCAAAAGAAGAATGCGAACCTTCATGCTAAAGCAATGAATGTTGTATTCTGTGCCTTAACCAAAGAAGAATTCAACCTTGTGTCAACTACCACATCTGCAAATCAAATATGACACATACTACATGTGACACATGAAGGCACAAATAAGGTTAAGGAATCTAAAATTTCTATTCTTGTCCACAGGTTTGAACTTTTCAAAATGAAGGAGAATAAAACCATCTCAGAAATGGTTACAAGGTTCACCGACATAACAAATTCCTTAGCATCCCTTGGAAAGGAATACACCGAAGTCGAAAAAGTTTGCAAGATCCTTCGTGCACTCACTTCAGATTGGGAGAAGAAGACAACTGCAATCGAAGAAGCGAATGATCTCTCAACAATGTCGTTAGAAAACCTTATTGGTAATCTAATAGCATATGAAGTGCAACTCGAAGACAGAAAGAAGGATGAACAACAATCTCTCTCAAAGAAGAAAGAACTTGCCTTCCATGCATCCTCAGACACAGACAATTCAGATGACAATGAAGAGGAGATGGCAATGCTTTCAAGAAAATTCAGAAGATTCTTGAAGTAAGGTAAGTTTAAATGTTTTAATTGCAATAAAACAGGTCATATGAAGAAGGATTGCCTATTGCTCAAAAATAAAAGTAAATTCAAGAGCAAAAAGTTTAGAAAGAAGAAAGACTACAAAGCATCATGGGAGAACAGTGATTCTTCTTCCTCTGACGAAAAAGAAGCCACTGAACATGCCAACATCTGTTACATGGCGCTAGAAGAAGATGAGGTACAATATACTGAACTTTTAGATGCATTCCATGAATTATTCAATGATCTAAAAAAATGAAAAAATGAAGAATAAAGTTTTATCAAAGGAAAATGAAAAACTTTTCAAAGAAAATTCTTATTATGCTTCTCACGATTCTTTCTATAAGTTCTCAAAAAGATGATTTTGAAAAAGTGATATCATCATTGAAAAAGGATAATGAGAATTTTATAAAAGAAAATATTTTGCTTAAAAAGGAACTATGTCTTTAAATGAAAGAATTTCTGTTTTAGATAAAGACATGTCAGTTTTCAAAATGAAATATGAAGAGATTTTGAAAAATGTGACTAAATTTAATCAAGGAAAAGAAAAGTTGAATTATTTGTTATCAAATCAAAAGATGTCACATAATCATTATGGTCTTGGATTTTTTGAAAAATCTACATATGTTAGTAATCCATATAATTCTTTTGTGAAAAGAAATACTGATATTATTTCAAAAAGAATTAAGAACAAGTTCATATGGATTCCTAAAAACTTAAGCATTATTGATAAAAATACTTATATTGTATCATACATATATGATATATATAATTCATGCAATTATGTGTATACTAACAAGTGGAAACCAAATTCAAATTGGATTTAGTCTCCTAAAGGTTAATGCTTTGATCTTATGATTGGTACTATTCTAATGTTTATCTTTCAGGTACCATATAAGAAATTTGATAAGAAAAATACTTCAAATATTTATCATATATATATTTGTTATAATATATTTGTTGCAGGGGGAGAACATAAGTTTTTCTATATCTGTTATAACCCGTTTTCTGCAGGAGGAGAACATATAACTTATTTCTACAGGGGGAGCATTTGTGCACACAAAGTGTCATCATCAAAAAGGGGGAGAATGTTGGAACTTACTTTTGATGATACATTTGTAAAGCCATATCATTTGGAGCTCTATTGCAAGATTATACAGAGTTTTACATGCTCAAGACTTCCCAAAGAGAGTGTCTATGGTTGTGTATTGTAATATTTAATAACATGTTAAAAGCCTGTAATACACACACATATCATAGTCTATTAGTCGACTTATAGTTTTTACAAGTCGACTTATACATAGTATAGTCGACTTGCCAATTTTCCTAGTCGACTAGCTTTTTGTCCTGAAAGCATACCAACTCTCTGTTTGCATTATTAGTCGACTTAACAGTCTTCCTAGTCGACTAATACCTTACCTAGTCGGCTAATAATGTTAGTTTGGTCGACTTGGTTCAGTTTCTAGAAACTTGTCTTTTGATTTTATCATGACCTAGTCGACTTGGTCCCATTACTAGTCGACTAACCTTGCGAAATTTGCCTACCCTAGTCGACTAACCCCATATCTCAAGTCGACTAATGGCAGTTTCTGACTGTTGGACAGTTTTTGTTTTCTGGTGTTTTATCCAACGTTATCCAACGTTTGAATATTCAAATTTGTCCTAATATCTACCCTAACTACCCATAGAGTTCAGCTATAAATAGGGTTGTTATCTTAGGCTAAAAACACAAATTAAATCAATAGTTTTCTGACCAAAACTCTGCCAAAATTCTGGTTCTCTGAAAACTATTTTTTCCATTTTCTGTTTCTTCACCAATTCCTACTCTTTTGTGAAGATTTCTGAAAGTCAACCTATAATAGCCCTTGTCCACGATCACATACTGATTCAAGGCTTATAGGAAAGTTTGTAATCAATCAAAGAAAGCATTGTACAAGAGCGTCTTCTTGGTGTAGAAGAGAAGTTGTACAAGGTGTTGTGGTCTTCTTGGTTGCAAGAAGAGTTGTATACATTTGGCAAAGGGGATTTGTCAAGTGGGATACAAGGTGTTGATTTTGGGTGTACAAAGTCAAAGGATAAAGGAAAATCTCAAGCGGGTGGCTTGGGGACTGGATGTAGGTCACGAAGACCGAACCAGGATAAATCTCTTGTATTTGCGTTTGCTTTACGTTTTGAGATTTAATTTTCTTTTATGCAAGTTTATTTCTGTAACGCTAATATTTTTGTTTGAATGATGACTCGTATATTTTAGATCTAACAATTGGCATCATCTTGGGACTAACATTTGGTATCAGAGCACTGCATACCTAGTCAACAATCTACAAGGATGGCAACGGAGTTTCCTTCATCACAATTCAAAGAAGGACATTCTACACAACGTCCACCGCTATTCGATGGATTGAACTACAACTACTGGAAGTGTAGAATGAAGATCTACTTGCAATCGATCAACTACGAACTATAGAACATAGTAGAAGCAGCGTACACCAAACCGACTACCAACTAACTATGGAACATAGTAGAAGCAGCGTACACCAAACCGACTACCAACTACAACGCTTGGAGTGATGATCAAAAGAAGAATGCGAACCTTGATGCTAAAGCGATGAATGCTGTATTCTGTACCTTAACCAAAGAAGAATTCAACCGTGTGTTAACAACCACTTCTGCAAATCAAATATGGCACATACTACAGGTAACACATTAAGGCACAAATAAGGTTAAGGAATCTAAAATTTTCATTCTTGTCCACAGGTTTAAACTTTTCAAAATGAAGGAGAATGAAACCATCTCAGAAATGGTTACAAGGCTCACCGACATAACAAATTCCTTAGCATTCCTTGGAAAGGAATACACCCAAGTCGAAAAAGTTCGCAAGATCCTTCGTGCACTCACTTCAGATTGGGAGAAGAAGACAACTGCAATCGAAGAAGCGAATGATCACTCAACAATGTCATTAGAAAACCTTATTAGTAATCTAATGGCATATGAAGTGCAACTCGAAGATAGAAAGAAAGATGAACAACAATCTCTCTCAAAGAAGAAAGAACTTGCCTTCCATGCATCCTCAGACACGGACAATTCAGATGACGATAAAGAGGAGATGGCAATGCTTTTAAGAAAATTCAGAAGATTCTTGAAGTAAGGTAAGTTTAAATGTTTTAATTTCAATAAAACAGGTCCTATGAAGGATTGCCCATTGCTCAAAAATAAAGGTAAATTCAAGAGCAAAAAGTTCAGAAAGAAGAAAGACTACCAAGCATCATGGGAGAACAGTGATTCTTCTTCCTTTGACGAAGAAGAAGCCACTGAACATGCCAACATCTGTTACATGGCGCTAGAAGAAGATGAGGTACAATATACTGAACTTTTAGATGCATTCCATGAATTATTCAATGATCTAAAAAATGAAAAAATGAAGAATAAAGTTTTATCAAAGGAAAATGAAAAACTTTTCAAAGAAAATTCTTGTTATGCTTCTCAAGTTTCTTCTATAAATTCTCAAAAAGATGATTTTGAAAAAGTGATATCATCATTGAAAAAGGATAATGAGAATTTTATAAAAGAAAATATTTTGCTTAAAAAGAAAATTATGTATTTAAATAAAAGAATTTCTGTTTTAGATAAAGACATGTCAGTTTTCAAAATGAAATATGAAGAGATTTTGAAAAATGTAACTAAATTTAATCAAGGAAAAGAAAAGTTAAATGATTTGTTATCATATCAAAAGATGTCACATAATTATTATGGTCTTGGATTTTTTGAAAAATCTACATATGTTAGTAATCCATATAATTCTTTTGTGAAAAGAAATACTGATATTATTTCAAAAAGAATTAAGAACAAGTTCATATGGACTCCTAAAAACTTAAACATTGTTGATAAAAATACTTATATTGCATCATACATACATGATATATGTAATTCATGCAATTATGTGTATACTAACAGGTGGAAACCAAATTCAAATTGGGTTTGGTCTTCTAAAGGTTAATGCTTTGATCTTATTATTGGTACCATTCTAATGTTTATCTTTCAGGTACCATATAAGAAGTTTGATAAGAAAAATACTTCAAATATTTATCATATATATATTTGTTATGATATATTTGTTGCAGGGGGAGAACACAAGATTTTCTATATCTGTTATAACTCGTTTTCTGTAGGAGGAGAACATATAACTTATTTTCTACAGGGGGAGCATTTGTGCACACAAAGTGTCATCATCAAAAAGGGGGAGATGTTGGAACTTACTTTTGATGATACATTTGTGAAGCCATATCATTTGGAGCTCTATCGTAAGATTATACAGAGTTCTACATGCTCAAGACTTCCCAAAGAGAGTGTCTATGGTTGTGTATTGTAATATTTAATAGCATGTTAAAAGCCTTGAATACACACACATATCATAATCTATTAGTCGACTTATAGTCTTTACAAGTCGACTTATACATAGTATAGTCGACTTGTCAATTTTCCTAGTCGACTAGCTTTTTGTCCTGAAAGCATACCAACTCTCTGTTTGCATTATTAGTCGACTTAACAGTCTTCCTTGTCGACTAATACCTGACCTAGTGGACTAATAATATTAGTCTGGTTGACTTGGTTCAGTTTTTAGAAACTTGTCTTTTGATTGTATCATGACCTAGTCGACTTGGTCCCATTTCTAGCCGACTAACCTTATGAAATTTGCCTACCCTAGTCGACTAACCCCATATCTCAAGTCGACTAATGGCAGTTTCTGACTGTTGGACAGTTTCTGTTTTCTAGTATTTTATCCAACGTTATACAATGTTTGAATCTTCAAATTTGTCCTAATAACTACCCTAACTACCCATAGAGTTCATCTATAAATAGGGTTGTTATCTTAGGCTAAAAACACCAATTAAATCAATAGTTTTCTGACCAAAACTCTGCCAAAATTCTGGTTCTCTGAAAACTGTTTTTCCACTTTCTGTTTCTTCACCAATTCCTACTCTTTTGTGAAGATTTTTGAAAGTCAACCTATAATAGCCCTTGTTCACGATCACATACTGATTCAAGGTTTATAGGAAAGTTTGTAATTACTCAAAGGAAGCATTGTACAAGCGCGTCTTCTTATTGTAGAAGAGAAGTTATACAAGGTGTTGTGGTCTTCTTGGTTGTAAGAAGAGTTGTATACATTTGGCAAAGGGGATTTGTCAAGTGGGATACAAGGTGTTGATTTTGGGTGTACAAAGTCAAAGGATAAAGGAGAATCTCAAGCGGGTGGCTTGGGGACTGGATGTAGGTCACGAGGACTGAACCAGGATAAATCTCTTGTGTTTGCGTTTGCTTTACGTTTTGAGATTTCATTTTCTTTTATGCAAGTTTATTTCTATAACGCTAATATCTTTGTTTGAGTGTTGACTCGTATATTTTAGATCCAACAATTGGTATCATCTCGAGACCAACAAAAACATCTTCGAAGAAGAACTCATGTGTTTGGATGAACCAACTAGGGATATTTTGGTTAATTACACATCTCTAGGGGAAAGTGTTGACCTAAGCTTTGAGGAGATATATGGAACTGAGTTAGAATTCCTAAGCATTCATAATAAGGAAGTTCCAACTGAGAAGTGTGGTGGAGATCAATTTTTGAATAATGAATTTAGTAATATGAGGAAGAAACACCTAAAGAAGGTGTGACTGGGGAGGAAGAGAGCTAAAATGACAAAAAAAATTGGCCTCCCCACTATGCCCTATAAAGGGGACCCATTGGATGATGGGAAGAGAGCTAGAGGGATAAGACCGAAAAGATCTAGGCGTGGGAGAAACTTGATGTTGAACATATTTTAGTATAATATATGCACCTCTTTTACATTTCATTTCATGCATCTATATATTTCTTTTATACATTGGGGACGATGATGCAGAGATAGAATTTAGTCCACGTTTTCAATCTTTTTAGTATAGGTTTTTGTTTTTCTTTTATGTAATTTTTAGTTTTCATTTATGTAATTCAGAGGAGATCAGATTTTCATAAGAGAATGAGAATGAAGATTGTGCTGAGAGTGACACTGATGTAAGTTGTTCTTCTTTTCTCTTATTGTTATGAAATCGAATCTATAGTTTTTGTGTTCTTCTTCTTCTTCTTTTCTACTTCACTCATTCTTGTACCAATTTCTATCCAAGTGAGTCTTATAGTATCGAAAGAGCTTGCCTTTGCGAGTGCCACCGATAGCTCATGATGATGGATTTGAGTCTCAGTTTATGCAAGAGGCTATCCGTACTGAAATCCTGAAATTGTTAGAGATAATTTATCCCATATCTGATAGCCAGTGGATTAGTCCAGTCTATGCTGTGCCTAAGAAAGCAGGTTTTACTGTGATAGAGAATGACAAAAAAGAATTAATACAGACTCGTCTTCCAACGAAGATACGAGTTTGTATTGATTATTGCAAACTGAACTGCCACATGTAAAAACCATTTTCCTCTTACTTTTATAGATCAGATGCTCGAGAGATTGGCAGGACATGAATATTATTGTTTTCTAGATGGATATTCAGGATACAATCAAATTTCAATTGCTCCCGAGGACCAAGAAAAGACAACTTTTACCTGTCCATTTTGAATATTTGCATACCAACAAATGCCATTTGGGTTATGCAACGTGATTGAGGCTTTACCTGCACACAAAATAAAGAATTTTAGATTTAGAATGAAGATGTGCAAGTGCTCAATTCGTACCGCTATAGCAAGTGGCTATGCGGGTCGTGATCTACAAGGAGGGTTTGCGATAGAAGCGTTCAAGGTTTGTATTGAAATCATTATGATGAAAAACGAAAGTTCTTCTTTGTTTTAAGAAATAAAAATGAAAGAAGAGTTAAAGGTTAAAGTTAAAAAGAAAGCGATAGATGAAGAATGTGGAGAATCAGAAAGCGACTATGTACAAATGAGTTGGAAAAGAAATGATGAAAGATTGGAAGATGTGGTGATCTATACTAAAGAAATAAAAGAAAAGAAAGAAGGTTGAAAGAAGTACTCACCTAGTTTGGTTGATGACTTACCTGGAACCCTTGCATGTTCTACCTTTCTTTGGAGGCATTCAACGCATAGGTCATAAGATCGAGCTCAGTTCCTGTTCGCATTATATCATCAAGCCTTGCAAGAATGAAGTGATACGGATCTTGAGGAGGAGAACGTCTTCATGAAGTATCGTTGGCACTCACAAAGGCTTTTGTATACTTATACTTCTGGATTCACTTGCAAGCTCATTAAAAACAAAAGAGGTAAAGTAGAAAAAGGAAGAAGGAAACAAAAGAAAATACGAACATAAAAAGAAGCTTTTACCTTTATTACTTGCAGAAACAATGGAAGAAAGGAGGAGGGTACATCGGTGTCACTCTCAACAGCAGCCTCTCTCTCTTACTTACATGAATCTTCATCTAACCTAAGCTTACATACAAATTACATAAAAAGAAAAGAAAACCTAAACTACAAAGAATGAAAACTAGGCTAAATCCTATCTCTGCATGGTCCTCTGATCAGTCTACAATTCTGCATTATTATATCGCATTCTCCCACCGATTTATGAATAAATTGTCGGTCTAAATCGTGTTTTGGTCTTTATTGCAGGTAAATCCAAAGTTCAAGGGCAAAGGTGTAATAAGAGCTTAATTAAACCCAATTTAGGGTAATTAAATCCGCATTACTTGGAGGCCAAGCAAGGGATTATCTAGAAGATACGTCGAACCTAGCCTCTTCGCACGTCAGACGAATATGCTGACGAAATTACCCGAAACAGAATATACCAGGAAGCTCCGCGAAGCAATACGGATCCCCACACCAAAATGAGGGATTTTAACTCCCTGGAAGTGCCGAGAAAAACGCGGCAAATGCCGAGCTTCCGCGGCATTTTGGTGGATCCACGCGTCGAGTTTTGACGCGTGGCCCCGTCTCGTCTTCTAGAAGCTGAATTTGCTATAAAAACCCTGTAGAGGCCCAAAACACAGGCAGTCTTCATTTTTAGGAGTAGGTTCTGATTCTAGGAGAAGTTTAGTGTAGTATAGGTAGGTGCTCTTCATTTCTCTTGTATTTTCATTTCTTTTTGGATCATTGTAGTAGGGGTGAGAGATTCATAGAGAGAGAGATAGAGAGGGATTGATGTAATAGATGGTGACAGTCTATGTAAAGGTGCCTCCTTTCTCCTTCAATGTAATCTTCTTCATCTTCTACATGATGTTTTGCTAACTTTTCATCTTATGGCAATCTAACTACTAACCACTAACCATCTAACCACTTACTTGATAATCCACATGAATCGGGTAGCCTCTATAAGGCCTTGTTCTTGCATGAGCCATTGATGGCTCATGATGATGGGTTCTAACATCTAACTTGCTAACTTGCTAACCAAGCTAACTCTCTCTTATTTCATGCTTCCTTCTAATGGTTTGATGATTTAATGTTTGTATTAGCTTGCTATTGTTGCAAATTTTTGAATGTGATGAACCTTCTATGTGCCATGCTTTGTATCATCTCTTGAAGTCAAGGATTCGTGATGGTCGAGGATCAAATGTGAGGCAACTATCAAGAAGAGGTTAGCATGGTTAGTGGATAAATTAGTAGTTAGTAGCCATGAGTTTTATTTTCTCTTGTTTTAGAAATCAATTTTCAAAATTCTTTTTATCATTTTCATCGTTGTTTTCACCGCCTTCTTAGTTTACCTTTGTTTCATCTCTTTTCTTCTGTTTTCCAAACCACTTCTATTTGGTTTTTCACATCGACGTTTTCATCGTTCTCCACCTACCACATTCTGGATTTCTTTTTCTTTTCTTTTTCATTCTTTCTCATTCTTTTAACAAAGAAGAACTGTTAACAAACAACGTGAATAAAAACTGTTAATGCTTCTATCGCCTCCCTTCCCTGTGGATTCGACCGTTAAGCCAATGCTATAACGGAAGTATCGAGGGTACATTAGCACATTCGAGCTTTTACATCAATTTCATAATACACATTTTTGAGTGCTAGTTCCGCCCCGAACAAAGTTTTTGGCGCCGTTGTCGGGGAAGGGAATGGTTTTGATTTCACGTTTTTGTTAACATTGTCTTCTCTGTTTTGGTGTGCAGGACAATCTTTACAGGTGCTTAACATTGCAGAATAAACACTAGCATTGCATCTCCCTGCTCTAAAAAGCAGGGACCCAGCTTCTAAAGAACCACCGCGCAAACGCGACTTTTGCCGCGAAAATGCGGCCATTTTGTGAACATTGTGTATCTTGTTGTGCTGGGATGTGTTCATTGTAATAGCTAGTAGATTTGTACTGCTATCTTTTCTGCTTTGATTGCCTACACACCATAATAAAATAAAGAACTAAAATACGGTATTTGGACGCTTTTAAAACGGTTTAGACATTTGCATTTAGGCACGTGTCAATTCAATTCCAATATACTGTATTTGTTATGTTGTTATGATCTGGACTGAGGTGTACATATGGCATTGCATATAGCATAGGACAAACACGTGGGTGATTAATCGCTTTGTGTTATATTCTTGTCTATATTGCACACTTGCACGAATTGAACTTAAGGGCAAAACCCAAACAAGATAAGGTGGGATTTCATCACCCTTCCTTAACCCAAAAATCACCTCCCCACTCACACAACCCAAGCCCTAATAAAAATTGATAGACGATGGCCCCTGGGGACATCTCGGACTCATTAAGAGATTGACCGAGGGTGGAACTTGTTTTGAATCTTACTCTTGTGAAATCGGTGCTTAAGGTTGGGGATTAAGAGGTTATGCCTCGAAGATACCGTGGTTTGGCATAATTAAGGCCCGTTGCTTACGCACGGATACCTCCCACCGTATTTTGCCCCTACCTGGCCGATTAGCTTGTGGTCGGATTCAAGCAACAACCTCCCCCGGGTAATCGACCAGTTAGGAGTCGTCTAGGTCTAGGTCAACCCTACTTTAGGCTTGGTTTTGATTTTTTCTTTTTCTTTTTGTTTGTTGTTGATTTTTCTTTTTTGTTTGTGATTGTTTGTGAAATGGAATTCAACAATAACAATTCTTTCAATCCTAACATGAATCTATATTTCACACCAACCCCATTTGTTTCGGATAATTCCAACCCAATTTTTTACAATATGCACCAACCAAATACACAGGGTTGGCCTTATCCGAATCAATACAACCCATACCCACATTCTTATGACTATAATTTTCAAAATAATTTCAACTCGTCACAGAGTCAATGGGGATTCACCTCCCCCGAGTTAAATTTTTAACCTCCTTATCCCCCATGTTCACCTTGTCCACAATTTACACAATGTTCATTCCCCGATTTCGCTTCCTATACTCCTTTTTCTGAACCACCAATTGAAGAAAAATCTGAGTTACAAAAGAGTATAGAAGCCAATCTACAAGAGGCCGAGCGACAACTTCAGAAAACATTGGCCTCTCCAATTCCACAGTATTTTCAAGAGTCTTACTCAGTTCCACCTCCTCATAATGACCAACCATCTGCCCTGGAAATGAGTAAGGAACTCTTGTGTGAGTCCAAGCTTCAATTTCAAAACATTTCTGACTCACATTCTTCACAAAATTTCAAAAACCAAGATTTTTATACTCCCATTCTAGAGCATCCACTTGTAGAAAAATCAAGTCTAGAAAAGAGTATAGAAATCTTGCAGGAGTCTATGTTACAATATCAAAAATCTTCTACTGAGTCTGTCAATAGGTTGGAAACACAATTAAGTCAATTGGTTAGCATTTATAGGAATGAGGAAACTCTATCTTATCAACCTTTGACCAATTCAGCTATACCAAACTCTATTGATCTGACCCAAGACTCTTGTCATTTTGGAAATCAAGATTCAATTTCAGCACACCCATCTGAACTTGTCCAAACTTTAAATGTTAAAGATCCTATTTGCAAGTTATCCTTTTCCTGAAATTGAACTTGAGTATGAATATGATCATGAACCTCAAATTAGTGATTCAATTCTACTTCTGATTCAATTATGACTCCGGTGTTTTTACCTGAATTCAGGCCTTTTCCGAGTCAGTATTGGATCCTGTACCAATCCATTGTGAAATTGAATCACCAATCTTTTATGATGATCATATTGAACTTGACCAATTTCATACTTTTGAAAGTCCCATTGATAAATTAGCAAGTTCTCATTTTGTGGAATTGAACTCAATGAGGAATGTGACTTTGATCCTCAAATTTGTGATTCAGTTCAAATTCCTGAATCATTATTGACTCCTGTTATATTACCCAATTTGAGTAACATTTTCGAGTCAGTTTTGATTCCCATACCTGTCATTCCTGAACTTGAATCACCAATCTTAGAAAGTCACATTCCATCATGGGGAAATGAATGTGGACTTGAACTTCATTTCTTGATTTGAACCCACTTCCTGAACTGATCTCGACTCCCGAACCTTTACTTGACTTAAGTCTTTTCCCTGAGTCGGTATTAGTTCCTGTACTTCCTGAGTCCAAATCAATCATTCCATTCTGGGACAAGGGTTTTGATAAGTTTGACTCTGAAATTATTTTGAAAATTTGGAAATTAGATGGGGTAAAATTTTTAATAAAAATCATTCATACATACATCATTCTAGTGGGTTGTATTTTAGAGGTCTCTGGTGGGTTCCTCCGGACTCCACGCAAGAATGATTGGGCCGCCTTTCATGGACCAATCAGACCACCACCGGAACCACCACCTTGAGGTGATTTTTCCTTCCCTCTCTATTTCTTTCATGCATACATACATCACGATGCATTGAGGACAATGCATGAGATAAGTGTGGGGGAGGGTTTACTAACATAGAGTTTTTAGATTTTCTTTCTTTTACACTTCTTTTAGGATACTTTTAGAAATCTTCCTTTTGTATAGGAATTTTCTCTTTCTTTAAAAACTTTTTGAAATAAGAGACAAAGTTTTGGTCTATTTTTAAGAAAATTAAGATGATCTTAGAAATTAAGAAAGCCTTAATTATGATATCAAAACCTAGTCGAAATAATAGATCTTGTTTAAAATTATAAGCTAAGTAAGATAAATTGGGAAGATAATTTTATCTTGAATTTTTTGCCTTAGATAGTATGCACTTCACACTTACACATTTTTGGGATGGAAACAAAGACCTAAAATGTCATAAATCAAAAAATAAATAAAAAGAAAAAATATATGAATAAAACATCACTTATTAAGCTGGATAACTATGCCTCAAGAAGCATGATTATTCACGCCTAACGGTAGTCAAAAGAATCAAATAATCCCCCTTAGTTTTATGACCTTGTTTACTCGAGTCCTTAAACCCGAGGGATGTTTTCTCATCTGGTGCCCTAAAACCGTCTGGTCTGGGAGTCATCGGTTATAGGCTCATTACATGGGTGAACTAGAAAGCCTAAGAAAACTAAGGGAAAAAAAAAAAAGAAAAAATAAATAAAATATATATATGAATAAATGGCTTGATGGTTGGAGTTGAAATCCCAGAAATCTTCACTATCACAAAGTGCATATTATCTAGGTTTTTGAAGGATAAAATATTCAATCCAATTTTGAATTCTTACCTTAATTGAAGACAAGATCTTGCATAGAGACTAAGTTTAAGAAAGAATGATTTTTGGTGGACTTATGACCTTAGATCACTTATATTTTTGCAAAAATAGTTCGAAAACATGTCTCTCTTTCAAAATGTGTTTTCAAAATACTAACATTTGTCTTCTTTTTTTATGGATTTTGTGGGTGCAATCCGCTGAAAATCCTCAGGAGACAACACTCCTCCTCTAGGGGTAACCTAGAGGTTTAACGGCTTGTTGCACACGCTCAGTGCAATCGCGTCACCTGCGAAAGTGGTGTAATAACATTTGTAGTATAGTTTCTTTCTTATATTGCTCGGGACGAGCAAAAGATAAGTGTGGGGTGTGATCAGTCTACAATTCTGCATTATTATATCGCATTCTCCCACCGATTTATGAATAAATTGTCGGTATAAATCGTGTTTGGTCTTTATTGCAGGTAAATCCAAAGTTCAAGGGCAAAGGTGTAATAAGAGCTTAATTAAACCCAATTTAGGGTAATTAAATCTGCATTACTTGGAGGCCAAGCAAGGGATTATCTAGAAGATACGTCGAACCTAGCCTCTTGCGCACGTCAGACGAATATGTGGACGAAACTACCAGAAACAGAATATACCAGGAAGCTTCTCGAAGCAAGACGGATCCCCACACCAAAACGAGGGATTTAACTCCCTGGAAGTGCCGAGGAAAACGCGGCAAATGCCGAGATTCCGCGGCATTTTGGTGGATCCACGCGTCGAGTTTTGACGCGTGGCCCCGTCTCGTCTTCTAGAAGCTGAATTTGTCTATAGAAACCCCTATAGAGGCCCAAAACACAGGCAGTCTTCATTTTTAGGAGTAGGTTCTGATTCTAGGAGAAGTTTAGTGTAGAGTAGGTAGGTGCTCTTCATTTCTCTTGTATTTTCATTTCTTTTTAGATCATTGTAGTAGGGGTGAGAGATTCATAGAGAGAGATAGAGAGGGATTGATGTAATAGATGGTGACAGTCTATGTAAAGGTGCCTCCTTTCTCCTTCAATGTAATCTTCTTCATCTTCTACATGATGTTTTGCTAACTTTTCATCTCATGGCAATCTAACTACTAACCACTAGCCATCTAACTACTTACTTGATAATCCACATGAATCGGGTAGCCTCTATAAGGCCTTGTTCTTGCATGAGCCATTGATGGCTCATGATGATGGGTTCTAACATCTAACTTGATAACTTGCTAACCAAGCTAACTCTCTCTTATTTCATGCTTCCTTCTAATGGTTTGATGATTTAATGTTTGTATTAGCTTGCTCTTGTTGCAAAGTTTTGAATGTGATGAACCATCTATGTGCCATGCTTTGTATCGTCTCTTGAAGTCAAGGATTAGTGATGGCCGAAGATCAAATGTGAGGCAACAATCAAGAAGAGGTTAGCATGGTTAGTGGATCAATTAGTAGATAGTAGCCATGAGTTTATTTTCTCTTGTTTTAGAAATCAATTTCCAAAATTCTTTTTACCATTTTCATCGTTGTTTTTCACCGCCTTCTTAGTTTACCTTTGTTTCATCTCCTTTTCTATTCTGTTTTCCAAACCACTTCTATTTAGTTTTTCACATCGACGTTTTCATCGTTCTCCACCTACCACATTCTGGATTTCCTTTTCTTTTCTTTTCATTCTTTCTCATTCTTTTAACAAAGAAGAACTGTTAACAAATAACGTGAATAAAACTGTTAATGCTTCTATCGCCTCCCTTCCCTGTGGATTCGACCCGTTAAGCCAATGCTATAACGGAAGTATCGAGGGTACATTAGCACATTCGAGCTTTTACATCAATTTCATAATGCACATTTTTGAGTGCTAGTTCCGCCCCGAACATCCTCCATTTTCAGTGCAAGTACTGGCTTTTTATAGGCATAACCCACACGAGGAGGATCCCGGGGAGATCGGGGGAGCAAACGCTCCCCCTAACTCCCCAACCAAGCCGCGAAAACGCGGCATTGGCCGCGTTTCCGCGGCCTGGCCACACCCTGTGGTGGGTCTCCCCGGTTTCACGTTCTGCTTTTATCTTCAGTTGGTTTTCTCGTTTGAGTCCAGGATTGTGACGAAATGGCCTTTTATTCTTGGCTTTAACCGATCGATTCTGAGAGGATTCTTCTCAACCAGTTTTCAACCTCTTGATTTTGCCCTGATTTACTGAGTGCGAATTAACTCTGATTTAATTCAGAATTTGGTGGGCTTTTGGGCTCATTTCTCTTCATCTCCTTAAGGAATGGGCTTGCAAATAAATTAAACAATTAATTAGGACAATGCAGATTTTATTCTATAATAAGTATGGAAATATGATACTAAATATGCAACATTAGCGACCAATCACACCCCCATACCTATCTTTTGCTCGTCCTTGAGCAAAACAATTAAACTATACTAAGGATTATTAGACCACTTCGCAGGTCACGCGATTGCACTGAGCATGTGCAATAAGCCGTTAAACCTCTAGGTTTCCCCTAGAGGACGAGTTTTGTCTCGTGAGGATTTTCAGCGGATTACACCCACAAAATCCATAAGGAAAGAGAACAAAGAGTTAGTATTTTCGAAAGCATTTTGAAAGAGAAAAATATTTGAAATATAATTGTAAGATTTAAGCAATCTATAAGTTATAGGAAAACTGAATTTTTCATTCCTAAACTTAGTCTTTATTCAAAAATTTGTTATCAATCAAAGTAAGGAGTCAAATTGTACTTCTCATCTAGTCTATTACTTTACCCTAAGTCATATGCACCTTGTGATCGTAAAAATTTTGATGAAGGGTTCATTAACTCTAACTCTTATGCCTTATTATTTATATATATATATATATTTTTGGTGGTATTATTCCTTAGTTCTATTAGGCTTTCTAATCTGCCCATGTAACGAGCCTTTAATCGATGACTCCCAAAGCAAACGATCTTAGGGCACCGGGTGAGAAAACACCCCAAGGACTTAAGGACTCTAGCAAATAAGGCCACAAAACTAAGGATTTTATTATATGAACCCCTTTTAGGCGTGAATACTTATGCTTTATTAGGCACAAATACCCAGCTTAATCAGAGGATTATTATATATTATATATATTTTTTCAAACTTATCTAATCATCTTTCGCATAAATACTAAGGCTTACTTAGGCCAAAGCACCTAGCTAATCAATAATTAGATTTATTTATTTCTTTCTTTTTCTTTCTTTTTTTTTTATAAGGCATAAGAATCTTTATTTTTGAACCCAAAGTGTGTAAGTATATGAAGTGTGCATATTTCATCAAGGTAACGATCAAGACTAAATTACTTTGACAAATTATCTTCCTAACCCTAAAAATCAAACAAATAATCTTATTTTGACCAAGTATAAGAAATCCTAATTTGGATTTTCCTATTCTTAAAATTAACTTAATTTCTTACAAAAAATATGTCAAAATATTGTTTCTATTTTCAAAAAGTTTTTAAAAGCAAAGAAAATGTTAAATTTTTTTTCTTTTTCTTTTTTTTTAATAAAAAGAAAAACCTAAGTTATGTTAGAACCCTCTCCCACACCTATCTCATGCATTGTCCTCAATGTATGAATTAATGCATAGATGCATGAAAAAGAAGAAAGGGAAGGAAAATGTTACCTTAAGGTGGTGGTTCCGGTGGTGGTCTGATTGGTCCACGAAATGCGGCCCAATCGACTTTTCGTGGTATTCGGAGGAACCCACCAGAAGTTTCTCTAATATAACCCATTAAAATTGTGTATCCATGAAGGATTTTTATTTAGTATTTGACCCCATCTAATTTCCAAATTTCATAATTAATTTCGGAGTCAAATTTGTCAACCACCTTGTCCCAGAATGGAGTGTGAAAAGATAGAATGATTGACTTAGACTCAGGAAGTACAGGAACTAATACCGACTCAGGAAGGTGACTTAAGTCAAGTAAAGGTTCAGGAGTCGAAATAGGTTCAGGAATTGGGTCCAAGTCAAGAAGTTGAAAACTCAAGTCCACATTTATTTTCCAACATTGGAATGTGACTTAATATTGGTGATTCAAGTTCAGGAATGATAGGGGGGGGAATCAAAACTGACTCTAAAATATTACTCAAGTTTGGTAACAAAACAGGAGTCAATATTGATTCAGAAAGTTGAACTGGATCACAGATTTGAGAATCTAGGTCACATATCTCATTGAGTTCAATATCAAAAAAATGAGAACTTGTCAATTTGTCAATAGGATTTTCAAAAGTGTAAAATTGGTCAAGTTCAATATAATCATCAAAAATAGGTGATTCAATTTCATGATGAATTGGCACCGGATCCAATGTTGACTCAGGGAAGAGATTAAAATCAGGTGAAGACACCAGAGTCATTATTGAATCAGGAAGTAGAATTAAATCACTAAGTTGAGGTTCATGATCATAATCATTCTCAAGTTCAATTTCAGGTAAGGTATAACTTGCCAAACTGTCAATATCATTTTCAAAATTGGAGTTTGGGCAAGTTCAATTGGTTGTTCTGAAATGGAACTTTGATTTCCAAAACAACATGACTCTTCGGCTCTAACAGAATGGTTAGCGACATCAGAACTGTCAAACGATGGGAACGTAGAGATTCGACCATCATATCTATGTCACGATTACGAGCGTTTTGAGCCTGAGTCATGGCTTCAAGCATCTTTTCATAGTTGATGGGTTCATTGTTTTGATGAAAAGATGAAGTGTTGTCTTGGAATTGGTGGTGAAATTGTGAGTCCATCAGATTTTGTGATTTTTGTTTGGACTCACGCATACTCCTTTCCAAAATTGATAATTTTCTATTTTGGACTGGTGGAACTGAGTATGAATCTTGGAAAAAATTGTGGACAAGGTGGAGAAGGAGGACAAGTTGGTTGAAAATTGGGCTCGAGGGAGGTGAATCCCCACTGACTGTGAAGAGTTGAAATTATCATAGAAATCATGGTTATAAGATTGGGGATATGGGTTATATTTATTCGGATAAGACCAATCCGGCACACTAGGTTGGTTAAAGTTATGATATGCCGGGTTGGTAATATCCGAAAAAAGAAGTCGGCGTGTAATATGGATTACTATTAAAGTTGAAAAAATTGTTATTATAAGCCATATCACACAATAGAACACAAAAAAACAAACAAATAAGTAAACAAAAAAAGAAAAAAATTCTAACCTAAGTTAGGGTAGACCTATGACCTAGACGACTCCTAATTGATTACACTGTCCACGGAGGTCTAATGCAGCTTTGACCACAAGCTAATCAGCCAGGTCACGGCAAGATTGGTGGGAGGTTTTCCATCAAAGACGTTCCTTAATTAAATAACCACCAACCTTCGGGCTTTCGGCCCTTAATCACTTTCCTAGACACTGATTTGGTAAGAGTCAAATTCTAACACCTTTCCCCTTAGGATAATCTCCTAATTGAATCCGAGATGTCCCTAGGGCCAACGTCTACTCATTTTTAGTTAGGCTTGGGTTAGTGAGTGCTTGGAATCTGATTTTTGGCCAAGGAAGGGTGATTAAATCCCCACCTTATTTTGTTATGGGGTGATGCCCTTAAGATCAGTTTGTGCAAGTGTACAAGATATGTAAACAAGATTCACTCAAAGCGATGTAAATCAACAAAGAGATGAGTCCTATTCTAGATGCAATGCATACGTACCTTGCTCCAGCACTCTTCAACAGTAAAATAAATGAATTGAAAAGACACGTGCCTAAAATGCAAACGTCTAATCAATTTTTTTAACTTTTTCAACAAATGTTTTACTGTTGATTTATTAGCAGGCTTTTGGTGATGGCATATAAGAAATAAAGTTGCAGAAAACTAGAATTTTTCAAAGCAAGCAGCCCTGCAAAAAACCTATTTAGTAGTCAACTCCTTTTAGCCGCGGATCCGCGGCTTTGGCCGAGAAAATGCGGCAAATCAGAGGGCACTTGGTCTCTGCTTTCTACAGCAGAGGCCCAAGACCACTTATATGTTACTGCAATCTTATTTTCCTGCTTTGCTTGCCCTATAACCCACAACAGAGAAGAAAATTCGTTTTAGTTCTAAAAATTCAATAAAAACCAGATTTCAATAAAAACCATTACCCTCCCCGGCAACGGCGCCAAAATTTTGATTGAGGCTTTACCTGCACACAAAATAAAGAATTTTAGATTTAGAATGAAGATGTGCAAGTGCTCAATTCGTACCGCTATAGCAAGTGGCTATGCGGGTCGTGATCCACAAGGAGGGTTTGCGATAGAAGCGTTCAAGGTTTGTATTGAAATCTTTATGAAGAAAAATGAAAATTCTTCTTTGTTTTAAGAAATAAAAATGAAAGAAGAGTTAAAGGTTAAAGTTAAAAAGAAAGCGATAGATGAAGAATGTGGAGAATCAGAAAGCGACTATGTACAAATGAGTTGGAAAAGAAATGATGAAAGATTTGGAAGATGTGGTGATCTATACTAAAGAAATAAAAGAAAAGAAAGAAGGTTGAAAGAAGTACTCACCTAGTTTGGTTGATGACTTACCTGGAACCCTTGCTGTTCTACCTTGCTTTGGAGGCATTCAACGCATAGGTCATAAGATCGAGCTCAGTCCCTGTTCGCATTATATCATCAAGCCTTACAAGAATGAAGTGATACGGATCTTGAGGAGGAGAACGTCTTCATGAAGTATCGTTGGCACTCACAAAAGGCTTTTGTATACTTATACTTCTGGATTCACTTGCAAGCTCATCAAAAACAAAAGAGGTAAAGTAGAAAAAGGAAGAAGGAAACAAAAGAAAATACGAACATAAAAAGAAGCTTTTACCTTTATTACTTGCAGAAACAATGGAAGAAAGGAGGAAGGTACATCGGTGTCACTCTCAACATTAGCCTCTCTCTCTCTTACTTACAGGAATCTTCATCTAACCTAAGCTTACATACAAATTACATAAAAAGAAAAGAAAAACCTAAACTACAAAGAATGAAAACTAGGCTAAATCCTATCTCTGCATGGTCCTCCCATTTTCAGTGCAAGTACTGGCTTTTTATAGGCATAACTCACGCGAGGAGGATCCCAGGGAGATCGGGGGAGCAAACGCTCCCCCTAACTCCCAACCAAGCCGCGAAAACGTGGCATTGGCCGCGTTTCCGCGGCCAGGGTGTGGCCAGGTGGCCACACCCTGTTGGTGGGTCTTCTCGGTTTCACGTTCTGCTTTTATCTTCAGTTGGTTTTCTCGTTTGAGTCCAGGATTGTGATGAAATGGCCTTTGATTCTTGGCTTTAACCGATCGATTCTGAGAGGATTCTTCTTAACCGGTTTTCAACCTCTTGATTTTGCCCTGATTTACTGAGTGCGAATTAACTCTGAATTAATTCAGAATTTGGTGGGCTTTTGGGCTCATTTCTCTTCATCTCCTTAAGGAATGGGCTTGCAAATAAATTAAACAATTAATTAGGACAATGCAGATTTTATTCTATAATAAGTATGAAAATATGATACTAAATATGCAACATTAGCGACCAATCACAACGCTCCTGCAACTTTCCAACGTTGCATGCTTAGTCTTTTCTCAGACATGGTAGAATGATTTCTGGAGATTTTTATGGATGATTATTCGATATATGGCGATTCCTTTGACAAATGCCTGAATCATTTCAAGTTGATCTTACAAAGATGAATGAAAAAGAACTTGACACTCAACTGGAAAAAGTGTCATTTTATGGTCAAACATGGAATTGTCCTTGGGCATGAGATTTCAAGTAGAGGAATTGAGGTTGATGATCGGTCACATATATTGCATACATGTTGTCACATTACCATGCTTACTATCTAAATAAATCATATTAATAAGTCCTATTTTTCTTTATAAAATGCAGGCCCATTGCTAAAGGATAGGAAAGAGAAACAAGCCCAAAAGCCCATCAAATTCTGATTTAATTCAGAATAAATCTGAAATCAGGGAATCAGGGCAGATCTTGGCAAATCAGAGAGGTTGAAAATCGGTTGAAATGAATCAGCCCAAATCAAGCAGTTGAAGCTAACAATCAAAGACTGTTTCGTCAAATCCTGAAGCAGAAACGGGAAAACCAGCAGGGGATAAGGGAAAATCACCAAAAGGAGCTTCTCCAACCTGGTGTGCCCACCTGGCCACACCATGGCCGCGAAAAATGCGGCCAAAAATGCGTTTTCGTGGCCGTTTGATGTTTGTTGGGTAGCGTTTCCTCCTCCTATCTTCATACGTCCCCTCCCGTTTGGTTTTTGCCTATAAATACTGTATATTTCAGAGAAAAAGGGACCGAAACTTAGATTTAGTTTTTCTCTTTGTTTTTAAGGTTTAGGCTCTTTGTTAGATAGTATAAAAGTTGTATATTTGTTTTGCAATTTGTAATTCAGTGCAAATACCAGCGAGAGAGATAAATTGAGTGATTGTATTCTGAAGATTGAAGTGACATCAATACAAGGATCTACCTTTTCTTCCATTCCATTTTACGGTATGTCTTGCTTTATTTACTTGCATTGTTCTTTGTCTTCCATGAGTAGCTAAATTGATTTTTTGGGCTCACTATTACTCCTCTCTTTGATCCCTCTTCTTTTTGAATGGTTTTGATGAAAAGACCCAATGAATCATTTGCTTGCCTAACTTAAGCCTTTCTTCTTGAAAGTATTCTTCAAGTCACATGAGGATGGGTTTGGATTTTCAAATTTCTACTTCTTTTAAAAACGTCTCTTGAACTTGTTTTTATCTCATACTTGAACTTCTTGATGATTTAACATTCAATTCGAGATGATTTCGTAAAGAAAAGAATTAACTTTTCAAACTATCTTATGTGCTTTGCTTAAAACTTTCTAAAATCAATCTTAAGTTTTTTCCTATGATCAAGTTGAGGCACTAAGGATTTCAATAGAAGAACATATCGTTGAGTAGTGAGATAATGAGCCCAAATTTTCTTCTTTATTAAAAAACAACAAATCACTTTTCAAACTTTATACAAAATTCACCTTTTCCAAAGCCTTCTCTAAATTTGCAACTTTTCTTTTAATCATCCCTTCTCTCCATTCTCTTTTTCAACTAAAAAATGAGCACCATTCTTAGCTTTCTAAACAAATCACCGAAAAGCTTTCATCGCATTCCTCCTCGTGGACACGACCCGTTAGCCCAAAGCTGTTGGCCCAAAGGCCTATCACTCTAGTTTTGATGATGATCAACTCATGTAGTTATATTTGCTAATGATCTTGTGTTTAATTAGTGACAGATTCATTATCAAGATCTTAGTAGGTGTGGAGCTTCAACAAAGGATTTAAAGACAAGTTGGAAGCTAGCACCGGTTGATTCACGAGCCTATGCATCAAGAACACATCTAGAGATAAGCTCGGTGGATTGCGTGTGTAGACCAAGTCAAGAAAATGAGAAGCCTTCAAGTGAAGAGTTCAAGAAGTTGAAGACTTGTGTCTAGGTATAAGATTTTGTTTTGTTTTAGTTAAAATGTAAAGGATAGAATAGATTGGTGGATTGCTCAAGTCTATATCACACACACACTCTTGATAGAACTCTTGATAGAATGATTTTCATAAAAGATTTTCCTAGTTAAGAAAAGATTTTTATTTGTGATAAAATACAATTTGGTTTTTGGTATTTCATAGTTTACATATCTTATATCCAAAACAATGCTTAGAGCCTATTGTCAAAAACTAGATATTTCATCTTGATTGTGTAGTGGATCATATCCACACACACTATGCTTTAAAGTGTATCTTGTTTTTGTATTTGATGGAAATTTGGAAAAACATGTTGTTTTAGAAAAACAGTTTTTATTATGAGCCAATATTTCCAAGTTACAAAAATAGTCAAATCTTTAATAAACATGCCTTGATTTTGTGCAAGCATGTTTCTATATCATAAAACTATTTTTGTAGAATTTCTAAGTATTTATGGGATTTTTATTAAGCCATAAAGACCTATCCTTAAATCCCAAATTTTCAGGTTCTGGCAGTTCTGATTTTTCAGAACTGACAGAGGCCGGTCGACCGGGTCGGTCGACCGGACGTGCACAGCGTGCACGCCTGTGTGCACTGGAGGACGGTCGACCGGACCGGTCGACCGCTTAAGAGAGCTTTGCTCTCGGGAATTATCGGTCGACCGGGCCGGTCGACCGACAGAGAATTTTCTCCCTTCTCCAGTTGCGCGGTCGACCGGGCCGGTCGACCGGAGGCTGCAACGGTCGGATTTTTGACCGTTGCCGGTCGACCAGGCCGCGGTCGACTGGTAGCTCTGACAGAACCCCAACGGCTCTATTTTCTGTCAGCCTATAAAAGGGGGTCTTGTCAACTGTTTTTGGTAGAAGATTTTAGAGACTCTTGAGCCAGTTTTTCTGATACTTTTAGAAGAGTTTTCTCCACAAAATTGAGTGCAAATACTTCCCATCTTAAAGGGATTTTATCAAGAGAGTGTAAAAGTGATTTCTTGTGTTTTTCACCATAGCTTTCTTTCCTTGATTTCTCACACTTCACTTGAGCATCCATAGACATATCTATCCTATAGGAAAGTGTTGTAGTGAGCTTTTGTAATTGGTGATCAAGTGTTAGATCACCAAAGAGATTTCCATTGTATTTTGAGGAGACGGGAAAGTGTGCTCGTGTGGTAGAGTTCTTGTGTGAACTCGGTGGTTTGAGGTGCGCCCTCATTGAGCCGGTGGGCTTGTGGTGTACGGACAAGGGAGTCCGAGAGCTTGTAGGTGTTGCGGCACCAAGGAGAGATCCGTTGGGGATCTTGCATAGTGGAAATCCTTCGTGTGTCGAAGGCGGGGATGTAGAGCAAGTGTGCTCGAACCTCGAAACATACCCTTGTGTTTGCGATTGCTATCTCTTGCTCTCTTTCTCTTATTGTCTTATTTTATATCTTGCATTCAATTTATTGTGTTCATCTTATATATGCATGATATATTCCCTTGTGCTCATAATTGATATACATAATTGCGTGGGATTGTTGTTAACACTAGTATTCAACCAAGAGAGCCAACGCGGCACCTCAACCCATTCAAGGGAATCTAGAGGAGCTTGTCCAGAGCCTCGCAAGGGGAATTCGGCAACACTCTTGTGTTATACATAAGTGTTTAATTAAAAGAAGTTTAATTTGGTCAACTTAGTTTTAATTCCGCATTATTTGTTCATAAGTGACCATTAGATTAGCCATCACCTATTCACCCCCCCTCTAGGTGATCTTACAAAAGCTACACGGTAACTCCTTGCTCTTTCATTTTATAATCAAATAGAGTTCTAACATGACTAATATAAAAAAAAGAAAATATATATATATATATAAAAACTTTTTAAAAGGTAAGAACAATAATTTGATATATTTTTTGTAAGAAATTAAGTCAATTTTTAGGAATAAGAAAATCATAATTAGGATTTCTTACACTTGGTCAAAGTCAGATGACTTGTTTGATTTTTGGGGTTAGGAAGAAAATTTGTGAAAGTAATTTAGTCTTGATCTTTACCTTGATGAAATATGCACACTTTATACACTTACACACTTAGGGTTCAAAAACAAATACTCTTATGCCTTATTAAAAAAAATCACTCAAATTACTGTTGGATTAAAACAGGGATTGTGAATAGCAGATATAGTAAGAAGATAACCACAAAAACTTAATTTTTGCAAGCAATATGTCCTGCAAAAAAAGAGTTTTAGTAGTCCAATAAAAATTTTAACTTTTGCACTAGCAATTTCTTAAAATTATGTTTCTTACTTTCAAGAGTAGGGGCACAGATTACCAAGCCTTCTCCTACAAAGCTTGAATGCTAGATCTGAATCTTGACGTCCTTGAAATAATACACCAAACTTGTAGATGCCCTATGGGCCTACAAGACCGCTTTCAAAACGATTCTAGGGATGTCTCCTTATAGGTTAGTCTATGGTAAAGCTTGTCACCTACCCGTTGAGTTAGATCACCGGGCCTTATGGGCAATCAAGCAGTTAAATTTTGACTTGACTAAGGCCGGTGACCTTCGAAAATTATAAATTTTCGAATTAGAGGAGTTAAGAAATGAGGCCTGTGAAAATGCTAAGATCACTAAAGATAGAGTTAAGATTTTTCATGATAAACACATCATAAGAAAAACCTTTGTCCCTAGACAAAAAGTCTTACTCTATAATTCTAGGCTTCATCTTTTTCCAGGAAAATTAAAATCAAGATGAACTGGGCCATTCGTTGTAAAAACCGTGTTTCCACACGGTGCAGTAGAGATCAGTGACACCAAGAATAGAAATGACTTTAAGGTAAATGGTCAACGCCTTAAACCTTTCTTAGATCGGTGCCGGTAAATGAAACGGCTATGGGTCTTTTTGACCCAGTGTATCGGTAACTTTCCTCTTTTCCATTTTATTTCATTCATATATACTTTTCTTTCATACATTGGGGACAATGCATGAGATAAGTATAGGGGAGTTAAGATTTTTCATGATAAACACATCATAAGAAAAACCTTTGTCCCTAGACAAAAAGTCTTACTCTATAATTCTAGGCTTCATCTTTTTCCAGGAAAATTAAAATCAAGATGAACTGGGCCATTCGTTATAAAAACCGTGTTTCCACACGGTGCAGTAGAGATCAGTGACACCAAGAATGGAAATGACTTTAAGGTAAATGGTCAACGCCTTAAACCTTTCTTAGATCGGTGCCGGTAAATGAAACGGCTATGGGTCTTTTTGACCCAGTGTATCGGTAACTTTCCTCTTTTCCATTTTATTTCATTCATATATACTTTTCTTTCATACATTGGGGACAATGCATGAGATAAGTATAGGGGAGGGTTCTAACATGACTAATATAAAAAAAAAAGAAAATATATATATAAAAAAACTTTTTGAAAGGTAAGAACAATATTTGATATATTTTTTGTAAGAAATTAAGTCAATTTTAAGGAATAAGAAAATCATAATTACGATTTCTTACACTTAGTTAAAGTCAGATGACTTGTTTGATTTTTGGGTTTAGGAAGAAAATTTGTGAAAGTAATTTAGTCTTGATCTTTACCTTGATGAAATATGCACACTTTATATACTTACACACTTAGGGTTCAAAAACAAAGACTCTTATGCCTTATATAAAAAAAAAAACTATATATGTATAAAAAAATAAACAAATCTAATTATTGATTAGCTAGGTGCTCTGGCCTAAGCAAGCCTTGGCATTTATGCAAAAGATAATTAGATAAGTTTGGAAAAAATATATATATAAATCCTCTGATTAAACTGGGTATTTTTGCCTCATGAAGCATAAGTATTCACGCCTAAAAGGGGTACATTTTATAAATAAAACCCTTAGTTTCGAGGCCTTGTCTGCTCGAGTGTTTAAATCCTTAGGGGTGTTTTCTCACCTGGTGCCCTAAAACTGTTCGGTTTGGGTGTCACCGACTAAAGGCTCATTACATAGGCAGATTAGAAAGCCTAATGGAATTGAGGAATTAATACCACCAAAAATAAATATAAATAAGACATAGGAGTTAATGTTAAAGAATCCTTAGTCAAACTTCACAGTCACGATGGTGCATATGAGCCAGGGTAAAGTAATAATAGACTATATGAGAAATACAATTTGACTCCTTACTTTGATTGATGACATGTTTTTGAATAGAGACTAAGTTTAGGAATGAAAAATTTGATATTCCTATGACTTATAGATTACTTAAACTCTCACAAATATACTTCAAATATTTTCTCCTTTCAAAATGCTTTTCGAAAATACTAACATTTTTTCTCTTTCTTTATGGATTTTGTGGGTGCAATCCACTGAAAAACCTCACGAGACAAAACTCGTCCTCTACGGGTAACCTAGAGGTTTAACGGCTTGTTGCACATGCTCAGTGCAATCGAGTGACCTACGAAAGTGGTCTAATAATTGATTACAATTAGTTTTGATGTTTTGCTCGAGGGCGAGCAAAAGATAAGTGTGGGGGTGTGATCGGTCACATATATTGCATACATGTTGTCACATTACCATGCTTACTATCTAAATAAATCATATTAATAAGTCCTATTTTTCTTTATAAAATTGATTGTAACACAATATTGCATATTTTACCACATAATCCCCATGCATATTACAAATAAATACATGATTTTTACTAATCTTCTCTATATATTTACAGGTCTACACTTAAATGGAGTGAAAGCCAATAATCACTTTAATTAGCAATAATTAAAGTGATTAGTTTCAAAGCCAAGATAAAGCCCAAATCTAATCCAGAATCCAGAGAGATCCACACAACAACTCCAGATTCCAGAAGGTCCACGTGGCTAACAAACTTGTAACAACTTTGTACCAGAAAGCTGTTAGCCAACGGCCACAGCCTTGCCGCGCCTTGCCGCGCGCCAGCGGCAGTTTGGAGTCTGTTGAGATCCGAATTTTGTGCCAACAAACTAGCTTCTGGATCCTTCACCTGGGGCCTATAAATACTTCACCTGGACCTGCGAGCAAAGACTGAATGGAGAAGAGAGGAAAGTTAGTAGATTGTTGTAATTTTTAGTAGTTTTTCTCTAGGTTTTAGTTCTTTAGATCCCTCTTCTTCTTCCCTAGAATTCATTGTAAAAGAGAGAGATTGTGAGAGAGAGAGCTTGTGTAATCAAGGAGTGACAACTTGAAGCAACAAGGATTCATCCATTCTCCTTCCTCTACTTGAGCTTGGTTCTAGTTTACTTGCTTTCCTTTATTTCTTGCTTTAATTCCTTGCAATTTTATTCATGCTTTGTTTTACTTTTCTTATGGCTTGTAGCTAATTTTCCTACCATGTACTAGCTAACCACTAGCCTTGCCATCTTCACTAACTCATGGGTGATTGCTTTATTTCATCTTGCAAGTTGGATGATCTTCTCTTCTCCGATGGGTAAAACCTCCCGTCATCCAAGTGAGAAAGTAATTAGGTCAACACGCAAGACGAATCCCACGCCGATGGAGTGACAACATGAGGCACGCATTCGCTATCAAGGAGTCTAGTAAGTCTTGGCAAGTTAGCAAGCTAAGCTAGTCATGGTTTTCTTCCATCTATTCTTTTACAAGTCTTCTTTCCTTTTCTTGTGAATACCAAATCCCAATCTTGATTTCTTTCCAACTATTTCCATCATGAACATATCCATCCTTTTTTTAGTTTCTTTTTCATTTGATTCATTAATTTTATTAGCATAGAAGAATTCTCGTTTACATTTCTTCACTATGATTCGTAACGCTTCCATCGCTAGCTCTCCCTGAGAATCGACTCGGTATAGCCTTATGCTATAGCGGAGACAAGAAAGGGGTACATAAAATACATTTTTTATACTCATAATACGTATACCTTCTTAGTCTAATCAAAAATGCAGGCCCATTGCTAAAGGATAGGAAAGAGAAACAAGCCCAAAAGCCCATCAAATTCTGATTTAATTCAAAATAAATTCGAAATCAGGGAATCAGGGCAGATCTTGGCAAATCAGAGAGGTTGAAAATCGGTTGAAATGAATCATCCTAAATCAAGCGGTTGAAGCCAACAATCAAAGACTGTTTCGTCAAATCTTAAAGCAGAAACGGGAAAACCAACGGGGGATAAGGGAAAATCACCAAACGAAGGAGCTTCTCCAACCTGGTGTGGCCACCTGGCCACAACATGGCCACGAAAATGCGGCCAAAATCGTGTTTTCGCGGTCGTTTGTTGTTTGTTGGGGGAGCGTTTGCTCTCCCTATCTTCATACGTCCCCTCCCGTTTGGTTTATTCCTATAAATACTGTATTTTTCAGAGAAAAGGGACCGAAACTTAGATTTAGTTTTTCTCTTTATTTTTAAGGTTTAGGCTCTTTGTTGATAGTATAAAAGTTGTATCTTTGTTTTACAATTTGTAATTCAGTGCAAATACCAATGAGAGAGAGGAATTGAGTGATTGTATTCTGAAGATTGAAGTGACATCAATACAAGAATCAAGCTACCTTTTCTTCCATTCCATTTTACGGTATGTCTTGCTTTATTTACTTGCATTGTTCTTTATCTTCCATGAGTAGCTAAATCAATTTTCTGGGCTCACTATTACTCCTCTCTCTGATCCCTCTTCTTTTCGAATGGTTTTAATGAAAAGACCCAATGAATCATTTGCATGCCTAACTTAAGCCTTTCTTCTTGAAAGTGTTCTTGAAGGCACATGAGGATGGGTTTGGATTTTTAAATTTCTACTTCTTTTAAAAATGTCTCTTGAACTTGTTTTTATCTCATACTTGAACTTCTTGATGATTTAACATTCAATTCGAGATGATTTCGTAAAGAAAAGAATTAACTTTTCCAACCATCTTATGTGCTTTGCTTAAAACTTTCTAAAATCAATTTTAAGTTTTTATCTATAGTCAAGTTGAGGCACTAAGAATTTCAATAGAAGAACATATCGTTGAGTAGTGAGATAGTGAGCCCAGATTTTCTTCTTTATTAAAAATAACAAATCACTTTTCAAACTTTATAAAATTCACCTTTTCCAAAGTCTTCTCTAAATTTGTAACTTTTCTTTTAATCATCTCCCTTCTCTCCATTCTCTTTTTCAACTAAAAAATGAGCACCATTCTTACCTTTCTAAACAAAACACCGAAATGCTTTCATCGCATTCCTCCTCGTGGACACGACCCCGTTAGCCCAAAGCTACACGGTAACTCCGTGCTCTTTCATTTTATAATCAGTTGATAAATCCAAAGTGGAGGTGATAGCAAAACTCCCTGAATCTAAATGCATAAAAGACATCAGATCTTTCCTGGGGCACGCATGTTTTTACAGAAAGTTTATTAAAGAGCTTAGCAAAATTGCTAGACTTTTAACTAATCTTTTAGGAAAAGATGTGCCTTTCCATTTTAATGATAGATGTCTACAAGTTTGGGAAGAGCTAAAATAAAAAATTGTCTCTGCACTAATAATATCAGCACCTGATTGGACTAGATCCTTCGAAGTCATGTGTTACGCCTCTGATTATGCCATAGGTGCTGTCCTAGGAGCGCATTGATAACAGACAACATGTGATTTATGATGCAAGTAGGACGCTTAATGAGGCCCAACTCAATTACACAACAACTGGAAAGGAATTTTAGCAGTTGTGTTTGCGTTGAAGAAATTCCGCCAATACCTACTTGGGTCTAAAATAATGATTTTCACCAATCATTCTGCCCTCAGGTATTTGATGCGAAAGAAGAATGCTAAGGCTAGACTTATTCGTTGGATACTTCTTTTGCAAGAATTTTATATAGAAATAAAGAACAAAAAGGGCATTGAAAATGTGGTGGCTGATTACCTTTCAAGGATCCCTAATGCACCAGTGGAGATGGTACCAATCAACGAAAATTTTCCTGATGAACACATCTTAGTGATGTGTAAAGAGCCCTGGTATACTGACATTGCAAATTACCTTGCAACCGGGAAAACACCTTCTAGTTGGTTGATTGAGGCGAAACCTGCACAAAAAATACGAGATTATAGAACTTAAAAAGAGAATGTGCAAGTGCTCAATTCTTACCGCTATAGCAAGTGGCTATGCGGGTCGTGATCCACAAGGAGGGTTTGCGATGAAAACGTTACAGTTCTTTATATTGAAATCTTTTAAGAAAATAAAACGAAGGTTCTTCTCTATTTTTAGTTATGAAAATGAAAAAGAAAGTTATATTAAAGTTAGAAGAAAATGGAAGATGAAGAAGGTGGAAAATTCAGAAAACAATAAAAGCGACTATGTACAAATGGAGTGAGTGGAGAAGAAAGAGTTGGAAGATGTGGTGATTTAATTTACAGAAATGAAAAAGAAAAGAAAACAAATATTTACCTTCTTTTCACCAAAAGCTTACCTTGAGTTCTTAGCTTCAATGTTACCTTGAATTGGAGGCAATTAGCGCATAGCCCATAAGAGTCGAGTGTTGGTCTCTTCCACATTACATCATCAAGATACGCAAGCATGAAATGATACAGAGAGACTCACAATTCCATCGTCATGAGCTATCGGTGGCACTCGCAAAGGCAAGGCTCTTTCGATGCTTTTAGACTCACTTGGAAGACAGTTGTACCAAAAAGAAAGGTAAAATAGAAAAGAAGAAGAGAACTAAAAAGAACATACAAGGAAATAGCATCGATTTTATTTCATAACAATCGAAGAAAAGAAATAAAACCTTACACCAATTGTCACTTTTAGCTCAAGCTTCAGTCTTGTTCTTCGATGAAAGTTGATCTCCTCAGAATTACATAAATGAAAACTAAATTACATGAAAAAGAAAAACAAAAACCTAAACTAAGAAATGAAAAATTAGGCTAAATCCTAATCTGCATGGTCCTCCCTTTTGCCTTTGAGTGCAGGTATTTATAGGAGAAATGGAGAGGGTAGAGGAGTACGAAGATAAGTAAATCTGGCAATTTTTGAACTCCCCTTATCTTCAAACTTGATTTGAGGTGGATATTCAGTTCTGATCTGCAGTTTGTTGGCGTGTTGATTGCTGAATATCACTTATCAAATGATAGAATTAGAAATAATGATCAACATAAGAGTTGTAGCTCTGTCAGTCTGCTTTCTAGATCATCTTGAATCATCAGAATTGAGATTCTGTAGCAAAAGTTATGATTCGAATACTAAAATGTATCCAGTCAGAATCTGAATCAAACTTGCTTCAACCGATCGATTCTGAGAGGATTCTTCTCAACCAGTTTTCAACCTCTTGATTTTGCCCTGATTCATTGAGTTTAAATTAATTCTGATTTAATTCAGAATTTGGTGGGCTTTGGGCTCATTTCTCTTCATCTCCTTAAAGTATGGGCCTGCAAATAAATTAAACAATTAATTAGGACAATGGAGGCTTTTATTCTATAATAAGTATGGAAATATAACACTTAAATATGCAACATTAGCGACCAATCACACCCCCATACCTATCTTTTGCTCGTCCTCGAGCAAAACAACTAAACTATACTAAGGATTATTAGACCACTTTCGCAGGTCACGCGATTGCACTGAGCATGTGCAACAAGCCGTTAAACCTCTAGGTTTCCCCTAGAGGACGAGTTTTGTCTCGGGAGGGTTTTCAGCGGATTGCACCCACAAAATCCATAAAGAAAGGGAAATAAAGAGTTAGTATTTTCGAAAAGCATTTTGAAAGAGAAAAATATTTGAAATATAATTGTAAGATCTAAGCAATCTATAAGTTATAGGAAAACCGAATTTTTCATTCCTAAACTTAGTCTCTATTCAAAAATTTGTTATCAATTAAAGTAAGGAGTCAAATTGTACTTCTCATCTAGTCTATTACTTTACCCTAAGTCATATGCACTTGTGACTGTGAAAATTTTGACTAAGGGTTGATTAACTCTAACTCTTATGCCTTATTTATTTATATATATATATATTTTTTGGTGGTATTATTCCTTAGTTTAGGCTTTCTAATCTGCCCATGTAACGAGCCTTTAATCGATGACTCCCAAACCAGACGGTCTTAGGGCACCAGGTGAGAAGACACCCCTAGGACTTGAGGACTCGAGCAAACAAGGCCACAAAACTAAGGATTTTATTATATGAACCACTTTTAAGCGTGAATACTTATGGTTTATTAGGCACAAATACCCAGCTTAATTAGTGAATTTTATATATATATTTTTCTTAAACTTATCTAATCATCTTTCGCATAAATACTAAGGCTTGCTTAGGCCAAAGCACCTAGCTAATCAATAATTAGATTTGTTTATCTCTTCTTTTTTTTTCAAACTTATCTAATTATCTTTCGCATAAATACTAAGGCTTGCTTAGGCCAAAGCACCTAGCTAATCAATAATTAGACTTATTCATTTTTTTTTATAATAAAGCATAAGAATCTTTGTTTTTGAACCCTAAGTGTGTAAGTGTATAAAGTGTGCATATTTCATCAAGGTAAAGATCAAGACTAAATTACTTTGACAAATTATCTTCCTAACTCTAAAAATCAAACAAATAATCTTATTTTGACCAAGTACAAGAAATCCTAATTTGGATTTTCCTATTCCTTAAAATTAACTTAATTTCTTACAAAAATTATGTCAAAAATATTGTTTTCGTTTTCAAAAAGTTTTTAAAAGTAAAGAAAAATGTTAATTTTCTTTTTTTTTTTAAACAAAAAGAAAAGTTATGTTAGATCTAACTCCTGCAAAATCAGCAAAATTTGATTGAGGCGAAACCTGCACAAAAAATATGAGATTATAGGACTTAAAAAGAGAATGTGCAAGTGCTCAATTCTTACCGCTATAGCAAGTGGCTATGCGGGTCGTGATCCACAAGGAGGGTTTGCGATGAAAGCGTTACAGTTCTTTATATTGAAATCTTTTAAGAAAATAAAACGAAGGTTCTTCTCTATTTTTAGTTATGAAAATGAAAAAGAAAGTTATATTAAAGTTAGAAGAAAATGGAAGATGAAGAAGGTGAAAAATTCAGAAAACAATAAAAGCGACTATGTACAAATGGAGTGAGTGGAGAAGAAAGAGTTGGAAGATGTGGTGATTTAATTTACAGAAATGAAAAAGAAAGAAAACAAATATTTACCCTTCTTTTCACCAAAAGCTTACCTTGAGTTCTTAGCTTCAATGTTACCTTGAATTGGAGGCAATTAGCGCATAGCCCATAAGAGTCGAGTGTTGGTCTCTTCCACATTACATCATCAAGATACGCAAGCATGAAATGATACAGAGAGACTCACAATTCCATCGTCATGAGCTATCGGTGGCACTCGCAAAGGCAAGGCTCTTTCGATGCTTTTAGACTCACTTGGAAGACAGTTGTACCAAAAAGAAAGGTAAAATAGAAAAGAAGAAGAGAACTAAAAAGAACATACAAGGAAATAGCATCGATTTGATTTCATAACAATCGAAGAAAAGAAATAAAACCTTACACCAATTGTCACTTTTAGCTCAAGCTTCAGTCTTGTTCTTCGATGAAAGTTGATCTCGTCAGAATTACATAAATGAAAACTAAATTACATGAAAAAGAAAAACAAAAACCTAAACTAAGAAATGAAAAATTAGGCTAAATCCTAATCTGCATGGTCCTCCCTTTTGCCTTTGAGTGCAGGTATTTATAGGAGAAATGGAGAGGGTAGAGGAGTACGGAGATAAGTAAATCTGGCAATTTTTGAACTCCCCTTATCTTCAAACTTGATTTGAGGTGGATATTCAGTTCTGATCTGCAGTTTGTTGGCGTGTTGATTGCTGAATATCACTTATCAAATGACAGAATTAGAAATAATGATCAACATAAGAGTTGTAGCTCTGTCAGTCTGCTTTCTGGATCATCTTGAATCATCAGAATTGAGATTCTGTAGCAAAAGTTATGATTCGAATACTAAAATATATCCAGTCAGAATCTGAATCAAACTTGCTTCAACCGATCAATTCTGAGAGGATTCTTCTCAACCAGTTTTCAACCTCTTGATTTTGCCCTGATTCATTGAGTTTAAATTAATTCTTATTTAATTCAGAATTTGGTGGGCTTTGGGCTCATTTCTCTTCATCTCCTTAAAGAATGGGCCTGCAAATAAATTAAACAATTAATTAGGACAATGGAGGCTTTTATTCTATAATAAGTATGGAAATATGACACTTAAATATGCAACATTAGCGACCAATCATTGGTCAAAACAGGGCAAGCATCGCTTTTTAACGCAGATACGGTTCTTCTTTTAGGATGAACTATATCATTCAAATATTGCCCTGATTAGATCATTAGAAGGTGTCTTCCAGATGATAAATATCACAGTGTATTGATATTTTATCATGAGTTTGCACGTGGTGGACACTTTGGTTCACGAAAGACGGCCGAGAAAGTTCTTTAGAGTGGTTTCTACTGGCCCACTCTCTACAAGGACTCCCACAATTTTTGCAAACTATGTGCAAGATGTCAAATGATGGGTCGAATCAAACGTAAGGATATGATGCCCCTTATACCAATTCTAGAAGTAAAAAATTTTGACTTATGGGGCATTGATTTCATGAGACCCTTTCCAATTTCCAGTGGCAACTAATTCATTTTGGTAGCCATAGATTATGTTTCTAAGTGGGCGAAAGCTGTTCCAACTAAGACGAATGACAACCGAGTTGTCATCAAGTTTTTAAGAGAAAATATCATTTCACGCTTCGGAGCCCCCCATGCGATAATAAGCGACAACGAGAATCATTTCTGCAATCGATCTTTTGAAGCCCTAATGCGGATGTACTCCATTTCTCACAAATTATTCACGACCTATCATCCTCAAACAAATAGACAAGTGGAGGTAACAAATTGACAAATTAAACTCATCTTGGAGAAGACCGTAGGACAGAATAGGAAGGACTGACCCATCAAGCTTGTCGATGCACTATGCGCTTATCGGACTGCCTACAAAACTGTCCTAGGAATGTCTCCATATCGAGTGATATTTCAAAAACCATGCCATTTTCCTGTAGAGCTTGAGCACCATGCTTTGTGGGCCATTAAACAACTGAATTTCGACTTGAAGAAAGCAGATGACTTAAGAAAATTGCAGATTTTGAGCTTAAAGAAATACGAAATGAAGCTTATGCTCAGATTTCTAAATACAGAACCAAACTCTTCCATAACCAATCCATAAATCGGAAGAATTTTATTCCTGGACAAAAGGCTCTGTTATACAATTCCAAGCTCTGCCTCTTTCTGATAAACTGAAGACACTATATCTTGTGCATACAATTTTTCCTCATGGTGCTGTAGAAATCTCTGATCCCAAGAATGGTAGCACTTTTAAAGTCAATGGTCAAAGATTGAAACTATTCTACATCACTAAGCTTGAGTCACACGGGACTTTTGAACTAGGTCTTTGTGACCCAATCTATACGTGATCAGGCCCTCCTTCAAATTTTCCTGTCATTCATTGTAAATCTTTTGGGACCCTTCTTGTAAATATGTAACGCCCCGATCCCAATGATACGGGAACGTTACTGCAACGCATATACGTAGGTCAGATGGTGCCCCCACGTATATACGCTAAGCATTAAGTACAACAAGTATCAGAGTACAACACACAGCGTGGTATATTCATATGCCAACTTACAAAAGATAAATACAAAGGTATACAAGTTATGATAAGCAAAATCACTTTACAAGTGTCCTTTATCACAACCCAAGTCCAAAATGAATCCTATATAACCAAAAATACAAAAATGCTCACGAAATGGATGGAGATCCCGTGAACCAAAAGGAAGAGTCTGGCACGAGGACCGGAGCTAATCTGCCTGCTCACTAAAGAAAGCCTGATCTTCGGTGGATGGCTCCACTTCGTCCCAAGCCTCAGAATCTGAATATGCAAATCCAAAGGGTCAAGACATATAATAACAAATAAAGGATAGTCAAGTGACATAAGGATCATGAATAAAGGTAATGAAGTTACAATAAATAGCAATGAATAACAAGCGATGTAAACTCAATAAGTTAGGATCATATGCAACAAATCTACAATTAACGTCTTATTATTATTACTTGTCTTACTGTGATATCTAGCTATGTGACCCAGCGTCCCAGAGCACATAGATCCATATCCTAGTAAAACAAGATTGTTATTGGAAACAGCGGTTGTATCGACGAACTATGTTTACAGTGGGTCCCGTGCATACCCAGGACCACGGCCCAGGATTGTTCCGTTGCTTGAAGACGGAACCTGCCGCAAGGCTAAACAGGAGGGACTTATGTATGCCCTTGTCATGACAGTAAACAGGAAAGGGAGAAAGCACTCCCCTCGGTCCCCTGGAGTACCACAGGTAAGACCGGAACAGTAATTGTACAATATACCTAAAAGCCACTGTAAACACGAACACGTATCGATATCCGCATATTTCCCCCGACCCATATGTAAGTTGGTGCTTTTTATGTAAAAGTCAAGTGTATCATGCTTAGTTTTAAGAGATGGCATGATAAGTGGTGATATTACTGTTTAACATGTCATGAAACGAGTATATGCAATAATAAGTCATGAGGTAACAAGAGATACATCCATTCAGTAATAAGTCATGTAGAGCCAGTATTGAAGCATGAACAAGCAAGATATAATACACATGTATCAAGTATAAGAACCAAATTCAGAACAGAAATTAACTATGACACACAGCCAGAATTAGTCGACTAGTAGTAAGGGTTAGTCGACTAATAGGGGTCTCTAGTCGACTAACAGACACTTAAGTCGACTAAGTCTGTTGATACAGAAAGTTGGATTTCTGGTCTAGGGAGGATTAGTCGACTAGGGGGATTCAGGAGTCGACTAATAGTGATTTCTAGAGAGTTGAGATTTACGCCCAGAAAAGATTAGTCGACTGGTATTTGGGGTAAGTCGACTAATACTGTGTTTTCCGGAAAAACTAAGTTTCAGCTAAGTGTTCTAGTCGACTAGTTCCTATGATGAGTCGACTAATACTGTGAAGAACAGTGAGCAGATCAGAATTTCTGGAAGTGTGTTTGATGGTTCAATTCGTGGTTTTTGGTGACCTAGGTGTACAAGAAGTGTAGATACAAGTATTCTAGGGCTAATACAAGTCTTGGTGAGTGGAATACTCACTTGGGATAGGTTCAATTGTGACTTGATTCAAGGATGGAGATGATGGCTTCACTCCACACTTGTTGTTGAAGCTTGAGGTGAAGAAGTGCTCTTGGAGTTGCCTTGGGCTGGAGGGAAAGGTCTTGAAGTGATCTTGGAGCTAGGGTTCAGTTGTGGAAGGAGAGGGTTTGGTGAGAGCTTCTCTCACTTGAGTTGAAATGAGGAAGAAAAAGACTAAAGTGTAAAGGGAAAGTCTTATATAGGATTTGGGATTTTGCAAAGAGGGTGGAATTAAAGGAAATGAGAGGGGGTTTTGTGTAAAAAGGGGGGTGAGGTGAGTGTCCTCTCCTTGGCCACTTGGCCGGCTGTGGGTGAGAGAGAGAGTGAGTGGGGTTAGGTGAAGTGGTGAGTGGGAAATGAGGTGGAAATGAAGTGGAATTGGAATTTTGCAATTTTTGAAAAAGGTCCGAATTTTAAGTATCTCGGATTGGTCTGAAAATTTTACCAAAAATCAAGAATAATATTTGAAGACTCATGGTGAAATTCGTTTGAAGAAATACTGTATAGATTTTTAATTAAAAATCCCGGAATCAGTTATTTACCGACTCCGAAAGAATTTTCATAAATTCATAAAATTCTCAGAAAAAGTGTATAAGTAAGAAATATGATTCTAAGCCATAAAGTCTAAAGGACTTTCTACAAATTCCTAACAGTTTGGAAGATAAAAATTCGGAAATCGGCCAGCGGTACTGGCCGACACCGGTTTCGGAGAAATTCATTTTAATTCCAGAAAATTCCAGAAAATCACATAAAATCTAAAATATTGGAAAATGATATTTGGAATTGAAATTGGTCAAATACGGATGGTAAATCGGAAAATACGATCGAAAGACTGAATACGTAACTAAGTACGTATTCCGGGAGAGGGGTATTACAATCTACCCACCTTACAAAAATTTCGTCCTCGAAATTTCATAAGGTGAAAGATAACAGGAAAAGCAACAGATAGATATGGATACAAGGAAAGATAACGGTAAAGAAGAGTAGAAGAAAGAGTCTTACCCAATCAAGATGTGAAAAGTTGAGGATAATGCTCCCGGATAGCGTCCTCACGCTCCCAAGTGGCCTCTCCTGGCGCATGCCTGTTCCATGACACCAATACCAATGGAATAGCTCTGTTTTTCAGTGTCTTGACACTCCTATCCAGAATGACCAACGGCTGTTCTTGGTATGATAAATCCGGTTGTAGCTCCAGCTCGGAATGATCCAGAATATGGCTGTCATCCCTGACATACTTCCTCAACTGAGACACGTGGAAGACATTATGCACCCCGTCCAAAGATGGCGGTAATGCCAATCTATAGGACACATCTCCCACACGATCCAGGATCTCGAATGGGCCAATATACCTTGGACTTAGTTTCCCACGAGCACCGAACCGGATCACTCCCTTGGTAGGTGATATCCTCAAGAATACATGATCTCCAACCTGGAACTCCAATGGCCTTCTCCGAGTGTCTGCCCAACTCTTCTGCCTACTCTGAGCAGCCCTGAGATGATTTCTGATAACCCTGACTTTCTCTGTAGTCTGCATCAGAATCTCTGGTCCCAAAAGACTCCTCTCACCGACTTCATCCCAACAAATCGGTGATCGGCACTTCCTACCATACAATGCCTCAAAGGGTGCCATCTTAATACTTGCCTGGTAGCTGTTGTTATATGAAAACTCAGCCAAGTGAAGATGGTCTTCCCAAGATCCCCCAAAGTCAATCATGCAAGCCCTCAACATATCTTCAAGGATCTGGATAGTCCTCTCAGATTGTCCGTCTGTCTGAGGATGATAAGAAGTACTGAATTTCAGACGAGTTCCCAGACTTTCTTGGAGACTCTCCCAGAAATGAGATCTGAATCTGGTGTCTCTATCTGACACAATACTAACTGGAACTCCATGCAGACGAACCACCTCTTTCATATACTTATCTGCCAGAACCTCTGTCGACTGGCCTACCCTGAATGGTATGAAGTGAGCTGACTTGGTGAGGCGATCAACTATAACCCACACAACATTATTACCCCTGGGACTCCGAGGTAATGCCGTCACAAAATCCATGGTGATATGCTTCCAGTTCCATTCGGGTATCGGCAAAGGTTGAAGAAGTCCAGCTGGTCTCTGATGCTCGATCTTTATCTGCTGGCAAACCAAGCACTTGGCAACAAACTGGGCTATCTCCCTCTTCATAGCATTCCACCAAAAGTGCTTCTTCAGGTCCTGGTACATCTTGTTTCCCCCAGGGTATATAGAATACGCTGAACTGTGTGATTCCTCCAAAATCTTCTGTCTGACTTCTCCTCGGGGAACACAAAGTCTATCTCCAAAATACAATGCACCATCTGGGTGAATGCAGATATCCGACCTCAATCCAGCCTCCACCTGAGCTCTGAATGTCTGCAATCTGGGGTCCTCCTTCTGAGCTTCCTTGATCTCCTCTATCAATGATGACTGGATCTGTAAAGCCATGAACTGCCCGGCCTTATCACCTCCTTGCACTAACATCAAATCCAATCTGATGAATTCCTGAATCAACTCCCTCTGCTGCGTGAGGTGGACTAGCACTCTGTTCTCTGGCATCCTGCTCAGTGCATCAGGAACGGTATTGACTTTGCCTGGATGATACTGCAAGTCAATATCATAGTCCGCCATAAGCTCCAACCACCTCCTCTGCCTCATATTCAACTCCTTCTGTGAGAAAATATACTTGAGGCTCTTGTGATCTGTGTATATCAACACTTTGTCTCCCAGAAGGTAGTGTCTCCAGATCTTCAAAGCAAATATCACAGCTGCCAACTCCAAGTCATGAGTTGGGTAATTCCTCTCATGAGGCTTCAACTGCCTAGATGCATATGCTATAACATGATCATGTTGCATAAGCACACACCCCAGGCCTTTACCTGATGCATCACAGAAAATGACCATCCCTCCTCTTCCTGAAGGAGTCCTCAAGATTGGAGCTGTGATAAGCCTCTGCTTCAACTGCTCAAATGCTGCATCACAATCTTCTGTCCATATGTATCTCTCCCCTTTCCGGGTGAGTTTGGTCAACGGAGCTGCAATCCTAGAGAAATCCTGGACAAAGCGCCTGTAATATCCGGCTAGCCCAAGAAAACTCTTAATCTCAGTCACCGTCTCCGGAATAGGCCAATCCTTCACTGCTTGGACTTTACTAGGATCAACTGAAATTCCTTCTGCTGAAACTATGTGTCCAAGGAAAGCTATGCTATCCAACCAGAATTCACACTTGCTCCTCTTGGCATGAAGCTGCTCTTGCTGAAGGGTCTGCAACACGATCCTCAAGTGCTCTGCATGCTCCTTCTCATTCCTTGAATAGATCAGGATGTCATCTATGAATACAACTACAAACTGATCTAGGTAAGGGGAGAACACTCGGTTCATCAAATCCATGAAAACCGCAGGGGCATTGGTGACTCCGAAAGGCATAACTAGAAATTCATAGTGGCCATAACGGGTCCTGAATGCCGTCTTCGGAACATCCTCCTTCTTCACCCTCAGCTGATGGTAACCCGACTGCAAATCTAACTTAGAAAATACACGGGCTCCATGGAGCTGATCAAACAAATCATCAATCCGGGGCAAGGGATACTTGTTCTTGATGGTGACCTTGTTCAACTCCCTATAATCAATACAAAGCCTCTTACCACCATCCTTCTTATTCGCCAAGAGCACTGGAGCTCCCCATGGTGAAGTGCTTGGCCGAATCAATCCCTTGTCCGAATACTCCTGTAGTTGCTTCTTCAAGATCTCCAACTCTGTCGGTGCCATCCTGTACGGAGCCTTGGATATAGGAGCTGCTCCTGGAATTGTATCAATGGAGAACTCAATTATCCTCTCCGGTGGAAACCCTGAGACCTCAGCAAAGACTTCTGGAAACTCATCCCACACTGGCACTCCCTTCAGAACCTCCGAAGTGGTCATCTGAATCTCCTTCTTAGCAGGCTTCACCTCTCCACTAAACTGGAACTCCGGCTGATGCGGGATTCTGAAATTGATCCTCCTCCCTCTACAGTCGATCACCGCATAGTACTGACTGAGCCAAGTCATGCCTAAGATTACGTCGTACCCTTTGGTGTCTAGTACGAGCATATCTATGGCCAAGGTCTTCCCACAAAGTTCCACTGGACAGTCAGCACAAACTCTAGAAGATACAACTACCCCATTCCCGGTACTTATCTCCCACTTGTGGTCTAAAGCCTTAACAGGTATGGAATGAACAGCCACAAAATGGTCGGAGATATAACAGTGGGATGCACCCGAATCGAAGAGAGCGAGAACAGGTATAGAATGAACTCTGATGTTACCTGTAATCACCTCCTCTGAAGCCTCAGCCTCCTCTGCTGTCAGGTTGTAGGCCTGACCTCTGCCACGCCCTGCTGCTGTCCGGGCTCCTCTCTGCACTGGGCGAGCAACATGCGGTGGAGGAAGGGGAAGAGCTCTCCTCATCACTGGTCCCTGGTGCCTCTGCCCAACTGGCCCTGGCAGTGCCCTCTGTCCATTCTGCCCTTGAGGTGCCGGCAAGGTTTGGTTAGCAAACCCCATTCTCCTGTGAGGACAGGTCTCTACGGCATGGTCTCGTGCTCCACACACCAAACACAATCCATTTGCCCTCCGGCAATCCTGCTGAGAGTGTCCTGGTTTCTGGCAAAAGTTGCAGATAAGACCTGGTCGAGCCATCTGGTAAGGAACTGCTCTGAATGGTTGCCTGGCCTGAACCTTCGCTGCCCTGGACGATCCTCCTCTACCCACCGGTACAAACGGCCTCTTCATGGCCTGGTCCTTCCTCTGATCTCCTTGCTTCTTCTCAAACCCACGCTCCACCTCTCGAGCGCTGGTGAGAACTTCTGCATAGGTCTTCAGATGATGGGGCATTAGGAACATCTGAATGTCCATTTGCAGACCTTGCTGGAACCGGCTTGCCCTCTTCTCCTCATCTGCTATCATGTACGGGGCGAAGCGACTCAACCTGAGAAATTCTGCAGCATACTCATCTACGGATCTATCCCCTGTTGAAGCTTGATGAACTGCTCCTCCATGTCCTTCTGAGCAGTGGCGGGAAAGAACCTGCTATAAAAGCTCTTGGAGAACGTATCCCAAGAGATAGGCTTCTTCAAGCGAGCCTCCTCTGCAAGCCACCAAGTCCTGGCTATGTCCTTCAGCTGGATCTTTGCAACCTCCACTTGGTTCTCCTTAGGCACCCTGGCGGCGTTCAGCAGATCGGTGGTATCTGTTAACCACTGTTCAGCCTCCAATGGCCTCTCGACTCCCGTGAATACGGCCGGCTGTAGCCGTCGGAAGTCTGAGATGTTCCCCGGCTTCTGCTCCTTCGGGGCTGCCAACTCCTGCCTGAGGAGCTCAGTCTGCTGATGCTGATTCTCCATCTGCTGTTGCTGGTTTCCCAGCATAGTCTGAATGATCCTCAGGATATCAGCACCCTCTCCTCCTACGGGTCCATTCGGTACTTGCCCGACATTGTTGCGACCCGAACGTCTCTCCATACCGAAAGGGATAAGATCTGGAATTGGAAACAAAGGGAAGGAGTTTAGGATACGAGGATCGAATCAAGGACGAAGTCAAGAAGGACTATATAACTTTGTACATTGTAGTTGGCATTAGCAAATCACTAGAATTTGCCACTTGGTTGTACTTTTAGGTTTGAGAGCCTAGGCTCTGATACCAACCTGTAACGCCCCGATCCCAATGATACGGGAACGTTACTGCAACGCATATACGTAGGTCAGATGGTGCCCCCACGTATATACGCTAAGCATTAAGTACAACAAGTATCAGAGTACAACACATAGCGTGGTATATTCATATGCCAACTTACAAAAGATAAATACAAAGGTATACAAGTTATGATAAGCAAAATCACTTTACAAGTGTCCTTTATCACAACCCAAGTCCAAAATGAATCCTATATAACCAAAAATACAAAAATGCTCACGAAATGGATGGAGATCCCGTGAACCAAAAGGAAGAGTCTGGCACGAGGACCGGAGCTAATCTGCCTGCTCACTAAAGAAAGCCTGATCTTCGGTGGATGGCTCCACTTCGTCCCAAGCCTCAGAATCTGAATATGCAAATCCAAAGGGTCAAGACATATAATAACAAATAAAGGATAGTCAAGTGACATAAGGATCATGAATAAAGGTAATGAAGTTACAATAAATAGCAATGAATAACAAGCGATGTAAACTCAATAAGTTAGGATCATATGCAACAAATCTACAATTAACGTCTTATTATTATTACTTGTCTTACTGTGATATCTAGCTATGTGACCCAGCGTCCCAGAGCACATAGATCCATATCCTAGTAAAACAAGGTTGTTATTGGAAACAGCGGTTGTATCGACGAACTATGTTTACAGTGGGTCCCGTGCATACCCGGGACCACGGCCCAGGATTGTTCCGTTGCTTGAAGACGGAACCTGCCGCAAGGCTAAACAGGAGGGACTTATGTATGCCCTTGTCATGACAGTAAACAGGAAAGGGAGAAAGCACTCCCCTCGGTCCCCTGGAGTACCACAGGTAAGACCGGAACAGTAATTGTACAATATACCTAAAAGCCACTGTAAACACGAACACGTATCGATATCCGCATATTTCCCCCGACCCATATGTAAGTTGGTGCTTTTTATGTAAAAGTCAAGTGTATCATGCTTAGTTTTAAGAGATGGCATGATAAGTGGTGATATTACTGTTTAACATGTCATGAAACGAGTATATGCAATAATAAGTCATGAGGTAACAAGAGATACATCCATTCAGTAATAAGTCATGTAGAGCCAGTATTGAAGCATGAACAAGCAAGATATAATACACATGTATCAAGTATAAGAACCAAATTCAGAACAGAAATTAATTATGACACACAGCCAGAATTAGTCGACTAGTAGTAAGGGTTAGTCGACTAATAGGGGTCTCTAGTCGACTAACAGACACTTAAGTCGACTAAGTCTGTTGATACAGAAAGTTGGATTTCTGGTCTAGGGAGGATTAGTCGACTAGGGGGATTCAGGAGTCGACTAATAGTGATTTCTAGAGAGTTGAGATTTACGCCCAGAAAAGATTAGTCGACTGGTATTTGGGGTAAGTCGACTAATACTGTGTTTTCTGGAAAAACTAAGTTTCAGCTAAGTGTTCTAGTCGACTAGTTCCTATGATGAGTCGACTAATACTGTGAAGAACAGTGAGCAGATCAGAATTTCTGGAAGTGTGTTTGATGGTTCAATTCGTGGTTTTTGGTGACCTAGGTGTACAAGAAGTGTAGATACAAGTATTCTAGGGCTAATACAAGTCTTGGTGAGTGGAATACTCACTTGGGATAGGTTCAATTGTGACTTGATTCAAGGATGGAGATGATGGCTTCACTCCACACTTGTTGTTGAAGCTTGAGGTGAAGAAGTGCTCTTGGAGTTGCCTTGGGCTGGAGGGAAAGGTCTTGAAGTGATCTTGGAGCTAGGGTTCAGTTGTGGAAGGAGAGGGTTTGGTGAGAGCTTCTCTCACTTGAGTTGAAATGAGGAAGAAAAAGACTAAAGTGTAAAGGGAAAGTCTTATATAGGATTTGGGATTTTGCAAAGAGGGTGGAATTAAAGGAAATGAGAGGGGGTTTTGTGTAAAAAGGGGGGTGAGGTGAGTGTCCTCTCCTTGGCCACTTGGCCGGCTGTGGGTGAGAGAGAGAGTGAGTGGGGTTAGGTGAAGTGGTGAGTGGGAAATGAGGTGGAAATGAAGTGGAATTGGAATTTTGCAATTTTTGAAAAAAGGTCCGAATTTCAAGTATCTCGGATTGGTCTGAAAATTTTACCAAAAATCAAGAATAATATTTGAAGACTCATGGTGAAATTCGTTTGAAGAAATACTGTATAGATTTTTAATTAAAAATCCCGGAATCAGTTATTTACCGACTCCGAAAGAATTTTCATAAATTCATAAAATTCTCAGAAAAAGTGTATAAGTAAGAAATATGATTCTAAGCCATAAAGTCTAAAGGACTTTCTAAAAATTCCTAACAGTTTGGAAGATAAAAATTCGGAAATCGGCCAGCGGTACTGGCCGACACCGGTTTCGGAGAAATTCATTTTAATTCCAGAAAATTCCAGAAAATCACATAAAATCTAAAATATTGGAAAATGATATTTGGAATTGAAATTGGTCAAATACGGATGGTAAATCGGAAAATACGATCGAAAGACTGAATACGTAACTAAGTACGTATTCCGGGAGAGGGGTATTACAAAATACCTCCAATTTTTTCTTTTTTTACCTTAATATATAAAAAAACTATTTATATATATATATATAAATAAAATAAGATAGCGTGATAATAAATAGAATAAAATTAAAAAAAGAAGAAAGAATGAAAACATAGAAAAATTGATAAATGACACCTAGGTTATCTCTCTTATAAATATACCCATCCTTGACCAATAAAAATTCAGAAAAAAAAACCCTAGTTAAACTATTTACGTTTTTACCTAGGGTCAAAAAAAGAAATCACCCTTCTCAGGCATCTATATAACACCTTCAACCCCTCTCCTGTACCTTTACCCTAGTTTTAAGATCAGATCTGGATAGGAGAGACGAGCGCGTCGCCACCAAAAAAATCCATCCTCTACCTCCCAAACTTTGCTGCGTTTTCTCTGCCGAAGCTGCGCATTTGTGGCAATTCTGGTGCTTCCTACGCCGTGAAATTTCTGTGTGGTCGTATTCCCTTATCGATTCCATATCTATAGCAAGTTCTGTGCGTTTCTGTGTGGATTGCTCTGTGCAATTCAGTTTTTGATTCCACCCACAAATTCTTGGGAGGTTTGCAAATTCTATCTTTTTCTCTGAATTTCAATACGTGGCACCTACTATTTTTTGCAGAAAAAGAATTTTTCTAGGATCCTTAGTGATATCAATGAGTATGGCCATGTGTTTCTTGATAGGATTAGGGAGTGAAATTGGTTCACATTGGTTTATGATAACTCAGAGTATAAAGCTTATTGTAGTCCTCAACTCGTTAAGATCTTCTACTCTAGTATTGACCAGACCACCATACACCTCGATGCTTATCAGTTTACTATGCATCTGGCAACTGGGGATGTCATTGTCACTACTTATATGATAGAGGATTACACGCAAGTCCCCAGCAACCGATATCATAGTGAGCCCCTTTCTTTGATAGAGTACATGACCATCATGGGTGCTCGTTGTACTGAGCAGGACGTAGGCTCAAAGTCAGTACAACCTTTAGGAATATAAATTGCGTTGAGCGTTGGGATCCAACACAATGTTCTCAGCCTAGACCATACTACTTCTTTCAATAGGCTAGTGTTGCAGATTATTCATGATCTGATGACAAAGCAGCACATAGTCTGCATTAACACGATCATATTAAACTGTCTCATCACCAACTCTACACGCACTAAAGGAGCCAAATATTCGCATCCCGTATTAGTGACTCGTTTGTGTAAGAATTTCCTACCAGACGACGTCTGATTCATATGACTGCAATTTGTTGCATCAGAACGGATAACTAGCACATACAACAGCTGTCTACATGCTGTATGGACTCCTAGTATCTAACCTGAGGATGCCCAAGCAGAATCCTTTTCTGAGGAACTATTAGAGGAGGATGATGAGCCTGCTTTTTGGCAGCAGCCTCCGCTCACTGATTCTAGAGTATTCATGTCTTCCATATGAAAAGGCATGAAGAAAATTTTCAAGGGCCAGATTAGGTTAAGAAAGCAAATGGAGGAGAATACCACTCATTTGGACCGTATTGAAGAGGGCTTGAGGAGATTACGGTTGGCCGGTCCAAGTACCACAGCTGGTTCGAGCCGTAGGAGGGGTGATATCCTTTCACTACCTTATTTCATGCATATGTTTTATTTGCATACATTGGGGACAATGCATGAGATAGGTATGAGGGTATGAGTACTAACTTAGATTTTTGATTTTTTTTTTTTTAGGATTTTAAGTTTCTTTTAGTACTAACATAGATTTTTGATTTTTTTAGGATTCTAAGTTTCATTTAGTACTAACTTATATTTTTGATTTTTTTAAGATTTTAAGTTTCTTTTAGTACTAACTTAGATTTTTGATTTTTTAGGATTTTAAGTTTCTTTTAGAACTAACTTAGATTTTGATTTTCTTTATATATATATATATATTTAAATTCTTTTTGATCCATTTTTAAAAAAAAATTAACTTGATCTTAGGAATTAAGGAAACTCTAAACTAAGATTTCTTAATATAAGTTAAAATAAGAAGAATTGTTAGATATTTATGTTAAGAAAGAAAGAATAGAAAGATAATTAGATTTTGAATTTTTCCTAAGTATTATATACATTTACATGTTGAGGATTAAACAAAGACTTAATACCTTTATTTATATAAAATTAAAAAATAAGAAGAAGAAAAAGAATTTTAGAAATAAATAAACACTTACTCACCAATTAAGCTGGTTAGTTGTGCCTTAAGAAGTATGACCAGTCACGCCTAAAGGTCGTTGAGTCCTTAGCGTTCGTGGTCTTGTTTACTCGAGTCGTTAGACCTTAGGGATGTATCCTCATCTAGTGCCCTAAGATCATCTGGTCTGGGAGTCATCGGTAAAAGGCTCGCTACATAGGTAAATTAGAAAGCCTAATGAAGTTAAGAAAAATAATAAGTGTAAATACAGAAAAAAATATAAAAATAAAAAAATATAATAATAATAAAATATAATTAAAGGTATCATAGTCTAAGAGCAATTCCTCATACATATAAATGTATATATTTTAGGCTTAATACAAAATCTGATGCTCTCTCTACTTTTGAAACTTAACCTTAATTGAAGACAAAACTTCAAATGGAGACTTATAATGAGAAGGAATAGTTTGGGGTAACCTAAAACCAGAAGATCACTTAAATTTTTGCAAAAATAGCCATAAACTTTCTTTCTTTCTTTTTAAAAAATCACTAGCATGCTTCTTTTCCTTTGAATTTTGTGAGTGCAATCCGCTGAAAACCCTTAAGAGACAACACTCCTCCTCTAGGGTAACTTAGAGGTTTAACGGCTTGTTGCACATACTCATTGCAATCATGTCACCTACGGAAGTGGTGTAATAATTTAGTTAGGATTTTATTCTTTCTTTGCTTATTTTTCTCGAGAACGAGCAAAAGTTAGGTTTGGGGGTATGATTAGTGTTCAATTTTGTATCATTTTGCATCACATTTCCATGCATATTATCAATAAAAATAAGCTTTTTAATGGCGATTTCTCTTAAATTTCAGGTTCACTTTTTAATGAAGAAGAAGGCCCATATCCAAGCTAATTAAAGGATTTAAAGGAGATTATAATCCAAAGAAGCCCACATCTGCAACGAATCAGGGAATATCCTCGCGGTTTTAGAAACTCCCATAGTACACCTGGGTAGAGACAGCCTGTCAGTGGGATCGCTGGCATAACGGCCAAGATTCTACCGCGGAAATGCAGATTTGGCCGCGGATCCGTGGCAAAACTTGGACCGTTGATGTAGCGTTTCATTCTATGGCTACGATTAAAAGCGATGAGGTCCTGGTGCCTATATAAAGACTCCTAGGGCCTCTGTTGTAAGGGGGAGATAGCCATAAATTTTAGGAGAAGAATTAGGATTTCTTTAGATTTTTCTTTAGTATTCTCTTGTAATTTCATTTTCTCCTTTTTAGATTCAGAAAAGAGAGAGAGAGGGTGAGAGTGAGATCTCTGTAATTAAGAGTACCAATCAAATCCAAAGCTCATGATTTTCCTCCTCTAAATTCTTACTTTTTTAATTCTTACTTTCAAGCCTTTAGTTTCTTGCACTTTAATCTACCATGCTTTCTTCTTTGCTTTACTTCTACATGGGTAACTAACCTTCTAACATGACTAACTAACCTCTAACACTACTAACTACTAACTCTTGGATGATGCTACTCATATGATTCATAGGATGCTTATAATTTCTAGTCTTGTATTTAATAAGTCTCTTTAATTCCCAATGAAGATGAGTATTATTTTTGATCTTAATGAAGGTTTTGTGATTTCCTCCATATATTCATGTGTACCTAATTTAGAGCCTTGTTTCCTTAACAAGAGCCTTGATGGAATATGATGATGTGATCACCTTAGTATGCTAACAAAACTAATGCACTAGCTTATTATTTCATGCTAGCTAAACAATGACTTTGATGATCTAATGAACTTAACATTCTTGTTATGCATATCTAAATTGTGAATCTCAAATTCTTAAGTCTCATTCTTGTGAACCTATTGGGAGCTTATGATTTAAGGATGCCACCTAACCAAGCTAAGAGAGGAACTCCTCAACAAATTGAGCCAACTCTTTGACTTGATGAAGCAAGATGGACAATATACCAATTAAACTACATGAGGCACAATTCATACAAGAAATTAGTAAGTAGTGTAGAGTTGTTAGTTAGTCACGGCTTTCTTTTTATCTGATAAAAACACTCCTAATATTTAAGAAACTTTCTTTCTCAAACAAAGTCCATTTTTCACTTCTACTTTTTCAAATTCACCGTTTTCATTCTATCTTCCTTGTTTTCATGCTTCTTTTCTTAACACAATTCATCCAAGAAATTAGTAAGTTAGTAGTGTAGAGTTGTTAGTTAGTCATGACTTTCTTTCTATCTGATAAGAACTCTCCTAATTTTTAAGAAACTTTCTTTCTCAAACAAAGTCTATTTTTCTCTTCTACTTTTTCAAAATTCACCGTTTTCATTCTACCTTCCTCGTTTTCATGCCTCTTTTCTTAACATAAAAGGATTCATCATCTTCTTTTCTCTTTATTTTCTTTTTCAATTCTTAAACAAAAAAGAACTTTCGTTTTCTTTCCAAAAACAAGAACAATAAGAACTAAGAAAGCTTCCATCGCAAACCCTCCCTGCGGATACAACCCGTTATAGCTCTTGCTACAAACGGTAGTTCAAAGGGGCACATTAACTCTTCATATGTACCAGAGCTTAAACATTGATATATGGACTTACATGGTTTACTTTAAACTTCTGCTCTTTCTCCCATTCGAACAAAGTTTTGCAGTTTCGTCTTCTAGATGATTCTTTTGCCTATATAAAGCCCTGCAGAGACCTGAGACGTGAGCAGATCAGTGAGTAGGTGATAGGGGCGAAACTAGCACCTAAAAATGTGTGTTTTGTAAAATCAATGTAAAAGCTCGTATGTGCTAATGTTCCCTCGATACTTCCGTTATAGCATTGGCTCAACGGGTCGAATCCACAGGGACGGGCGATAGAAGCATTAACAGTCTCTGTTCACGTCATTTTGTTAACAGTTCTTCTTTGTTAAAAAAAATTAGAAAAAGAAAAGGAAAGAAAAGAAAAGGAAATCTAGAAAGTGGTAGGTGGAGAAGGCAATGAAAATGGCGAAGAAAATCAAAAGAGAAGTGGTTTGGAAAACAAAATAGAAAAGAAGATGAAATAATGGTGAACTAAGAGGATAGTGAAAACATCGATAGAAAAATGAGAAAAGGATTTTGGAAATAATTTTCAAAACAAAGTAAAAGAAAACTCATGGCTACTAACTACTAATTGCTCCACTAACCATGCTAACCTCTTAGTGATAGTTGCCTCACATGGATCCTTGGCCATCACTAATCCTTGGCTTCAAGAGACGATACAAAGCATGGCAAATAAGATGGTTCTTCACATTCAAACTTGCATCAAGAGCAAGCTAATACAAATATTAGATCATCAAACCATTAGAAGCAAGCATGAAATAAGAGAGAGTTAGCTTGGTTAGCAAGTTAGCAAGTTAGGTGTTAGAACCCATCATCATAAGCCATCAATGTCTCTTGCAAGAGCAAGGCCTTGTAGAGGCTACTAGATTCATGTGGATTATCAAGTAAGTGGTTAGATGGTTAGTGGTTAGTAATTAGATTGTCATGAGAAGAAGAAAAATTAGCAAAGCATCATGTAGAAGATGGAGAAGATTACATTAGAGAAGAAAGGAGGCACCTTTATATAGATTGTCACCATCTATTACATCAATCCCTCTCTATCTCTCTCTGAATCTCTCAGCCCTAATACATGATCTAAAAAGAAAGGAAAATACAAAAGAAATGAAATGAAGAACACCTACCTACAACATAGAAAACCTAGCCTAAAATTCAAAACTTCTCCTAAAATCAAAAACTGCCTCGTTCTGGACCTCTACAGGGGTATTTATAGGCAAATGTACCTTCTAGAAGACGAGACGGGGCCACGCGTCGAAAATCGACATGTGGCTCCACCCAATTGTCGCGGAAACGCGGCAATTGCCGCGGATCCGCGGCAATACCAGGGACTTAGGTCCCTGGTCTTTGGCAGGGGGTCCCCGTCACTTTGAGAATGTTCCTAGTATATCCCAATTCTGGTAATTTTGCCCGAATATTCGTCTGACGTGCGCAAGAGTCTAGGTTCGACGTATCTTCTAGAAGATCCCTTGCTTGGCCTCCAAAAATTGTAGATTTAATTACCCTAAAATGGGTTTAATTAAGCTCTTATTACTCCTTTGCCCCTAAACTCTTGATTTACCTGCAAGAGAGACCAAAACACGGTTTAGACCGACATTTTATTCATAAATCGATGGGAAAATGTGATATAATAATGCAGAATTGTAGAGTAATCACACCCCCACACTTATCTTTTGCTCGTCCCGAGCAAAACAAGAAAAGAAAAACTATACTACAAATGTTATTACACCACTTTCGCAGGTGACGCGATTCCACTGAGCGTGTGCAACAAGCCGTTAAACCTCTAGGTTACCCCAAGAGGAGGAGTTTTGTCTCCTGAGGGTTTTCAGCGGATTGCACCCACAAAATCCATAAAGAAAGAAGACAAATGTTAGTATTTTGAAAATGCATTTTGAAAGAGAGACGAGTTTATGAAATATTTTTGCAAAAATATAAGCAATCTAAGGTCATAAGTCCACCAAAAATCATTCTTCCTTAAACTTAGTCTCTATGCAAGATCCTGTCCTCAATTAAGGTAAGAATTTCAAAATTGGATTGAATATTTTATCCTTCATAAAACCTAAATAATATGTACTTTGTGATAGTGAAGATTTCTGGGATTTCAACTTTAACCATCAAGCCATTTATTTATATATATATATATATATATATATATATATATATATATATATATATATATATATATAATTTGAAAATCACCTAGGGGGGGGGGGTGAATAGGTGATAATGCTAATCAAGGCCAAATTAAAAATATGAAGCAATGAGCAACAAATATAGAGATGAATGCAAGTGAATGATGCAAGTCACAATTAATAGCAAGAAGTAATAGCAAGTAAAGTAAACCAATCGCAAACACAAGGATATGTTATCGAGGTTCGAGCACCCAGCTCTACTCCCCGCCTTCCCCAGAAGGATTCTAGCTACTTTCACTATCACAAAGATCAATTACAAATGGAGTACCCAACTCCTACAATTTCAGCACAATACAATTTCTAAGTAATCAAAAGATCACAAACTCTCTCTTTCAAATATCTCTTCCCTTACAAAGGTCCTTAGAGAATATTGAGAAGGAATGAAGCTCTTGTGTAAGTGAAGAAAGAAAATCAAATTCAGAGAGTATATCAAGAACACTTCTGAAAATGAATGAGAAATATCAGCACAAAAACAAGAAACAAGCTCTTTTGTAATATCCCAAACTTTTGAATTTTCTCTTGAATAAATGTTGTTAAGAAACTCTCCCCAAACACCCCTATTTATAGGAGAGGGCTAGGGTTTAGGTTTAGGAATTAATTACTGAAGATTAGGAAGTAATTAGTTCCAAATATACCCTCCAACGGATATTTAATTTCAAAAATCAAGTTAAAACAGAATTAAAAATATGCCCGTTTACTGTTCAACGGCCATATCGGTCGACTGGCCCGGTCGACCGATAGTTCAAGAATTTGACCGTTATGAACTATCGGTCGACTGGTACAGTCGACTGCTCCTGACTGAGACTTTGAAAAATAACCGGTCGACTAACGGTAGCCAGCCGGTCGACCGAAAAGCTAAAGGTTGAACTATCGGTCGAAGGCCGGTAGCCCACCGGTCGACTGGTCAGATCCAGAGAGCAAACTAAAAACTTCGGTCGACTACCGGTAGCCTACCGGTCGACTGACAGACGTGCACACGGATACGTGCACTCTGCCAGAACTCCGGTCGACTGGTGGTATATAGCCGGTCGACCGGCTCAGGTCAAAAATTGAAATACAAAGGGAATTTTGAGAGGAAAAATATTTTGATCAAAACTATTTTGAACATAAAATCAATATACAACATAAAAACAGATTTGTAGGAAGAAGAATTAGTGTTAAAATATTTTTGTATATTTTATAGGAAATAAACTTGGAAAAGGCATACGCGTGAAAACGTGTGTGTTTGAGCTTCAAACCTACTCTCTATTCTTTAACATGCTATAAAGCTATAAAATAAATCCTAAGGACCTCTGAAGCAATCTTTGAGCCATCCAATGCCTTGCAATTGCCTTCTCTTCTATGATCCTTCCTTGATGTGCAATTTGCCTTCATTGCTATGTGGAACTTAGAAGTTTTTGCAAAAGCGAAGCGAATGAGCTCTAAACATGGTACAAACCTGAAATTCATCTAGATCAAAACATTAGTACCAAATAGCACTTATTTGGTTTGTTATCATCAAAACACAAAACAATGGAGAGTGTAACCTCTTGGGCCAACAATCTCCCCCTTTTTGATGATGACAAAACAAATAGGCTATTTACAAAAATATGGGGAGGAGAAAACTCCCCTCAAATTATGCTATATTTAAACATTATAAATATGCTCTAGATATCAATAATTGAAATGATAAAAAGAAATGATGCACCAATTATTGAAATCAACAATATAATATAAATGAAACTTTAAACTTGTACTTGATACCAAAAACACCAAAAAAAATTTGCTCCTTGATACCAATTTAAACTTAAATCATAGAGATAAAAATAAAAACTCATAAAACTTCATAAAACTCATAAATTCATATGGAACCAAGACCAAATGAACTTATTTTTGTACATGTAACTTATTCTCCCCCTTTTTGTCATACATCAAAAAGGGTTATGAAAACATGTTTAATCAATAATACACATATTTAATTCTCCACAAATAAACGAAAATCTAGCAAAATCAAGTGGTTTTGTGAAAATATCGGCTAGTTGAAAATCGGTGGAAACATAATCAATATCAATATCACCTTTCTCAAAATGATCTCTAAGAAAGTGATATCTAATCTCAATGTGCTTGGTCTTACTATGTTGATTTGCATTTTTAGTTAAATGAATAGTACTAGTATTATCACAAAATATTTTAATATTTTTATAATGCAAATCATAATCAAGGAGAGTATGTTTCATCCAAAGGACTTGTGCACAACAAGCCCCCGCGGCAACATACTCCGCCTCGGCGGTTGATAGAGCTACGGAATTTTGCTTCCTAGAGGACCATGAAACAAGACAATTACCGAGAAATTGACATGTCCCACTAGTACTCTTTCTATCTACTCTACAACCCGCATAGTCGGCGTCCGAATAACTAGTCATAGAAAAATCTATAGTTTTCGGATACCAAAGACCTAATCCAATCGTTCCCTTAACATAACGAATAATGCGTTTTACGGCAATTAAATGAGATTCTTTGGGACACGATTGAAATCTAGCACAAAGACACACACTAAACATGATATCCGGCCTACTTGCCGTTAAATATAAAAGACTACCTATCATGCTTCTAAACAATTTAATATCAACATTTTTACCTTGTTCGTCCTTATCAAGCTTGGTTGTAGTTGCCATGGGAGTGTTGCAAGTTTTAGCGTCTTCAAGTCCAAACCTCTTCACGAGTTCCTTTGCATATTTGGCTTGGCTAATGAAGTTCCCATCTTGCAATTGCTTGACTTGGAGTCCAAGGAAGAAATTGAGTTCACCCATGGAGGACATTTCAAATTCTTGTTGCATTACCTTTTCAAAATCCTTGCATAAAACTTCATTAGTAGAACCGAAAATTATATCATCAACATAAATTTGGACAATCAAAATATCATTATCAACATGCTTAGTGAATAGAGTAGTGTCTACTTTGCCTTTAATAAAATTGTTTGAAATTAGAAAACTTGAAAGCCTTTCATACCAAGCTCTTGGAGCTTGTTTCAAACCATATAAAGCCTTATCGAGTTTGAAAACAAAATCGGGATGAACATGATCAACAAAACCGGGAGGTTGAGCAACAAAAACTTCTTCATTTAGAAATCCATTTAAAAATGCACTTTTTACATCCATTTGAAAAAGTTTGAAATTTTTAAAAGATGCATAAGCTAGTGTTATCCGTATGGCTTCAAGCCGTGCTACGGGTGCAAAGGATTCCTCAAAGTCGATTCCCTCAACTTGAGTGTAACCTTGGGCCACTAACCTAGCTTTATTCCTAATGACATTTCCGGACTCATCCAACTTATTCCTAAAGATCCACTTAGTACCAATTATTGGTCTATCGTGGGGCTTAGGAACAAGGTGCCAAACTTGGTTGCGCTCAAATTGATTGAGTTCCTCTTGCATGGCAAGCAACCAATATGGGTCCGTCTCGGCTTCGAGAATGCCTTTGGGTTCAAAATGAGAAATGAAAGCAAAGTTACCACATAGGTCATGGAGTTTGGAGCGCGTTGTGACTCCTTTGGAGGCATCACCCAAGATGAGCTCCTTTGGATGATTTGTAGCATATCTCCAAGCTTTGGGAAGTGGTTGCGCACTTTCCTCATTATCCTTTTGAACTTCACCTAAAGGTTCTTGCTTTTCTTCTTGCGCGGGTGAGTCCTTCAAGGATAGTTTCTCCAAGCTTTCACCTAATGGTTCAAACTCTACAACATTCTCAACACACACATTAGATTCTTCAAACTTAACATGCATGGTTTCTTCAATAGTAAGTGAAGATCTAATGAAAACTCTATATGCTTTGCTAGTAGAGGAATATCCTACAAAGATAGCCTCATAAGCTTTAGCATCAAATTTACCCAAATCTCTTTAGTGTTCAAAACAAAACATTTGCATCCAAAAACTTTGAAATAGGAAACATTTGGTTTTCTAAAATGATACATTTCAAAAGAAGTTTTCGAAGAATTTTTGCATAAATAAATACGATTCGATATATAGCATGCGGTGTTTACGGCCTCGGCCCATAAATATTGAGGGAGGTCGTATTCACTTATCATTGTCCTAGCCATCTCTTGAAGTGTTCTATTTTTCTTTCTACAACTCCATTTTGTGTGGAGTTCTAGGACAAGACATTTCATGCTTAATTCCCTTTTCATCACAATAAGTCATGAAGAGTTGGTTAACAAACTCACCACCTCTATCACTCCTTATTCTCAAAATCGGAAAACCTTTCTCTTTTTCAACTCTTTTTCTAAAATCTTAAAGTGAGAAAAGTTTGATCTTTATTTTGCAAAAAGAAAACCCAAGTAAATCGAGAGAAATCATCAACTAAAACAAATGCAAATCTACTTCCATTTAAGCTTTTAGTTTTAGTTGGTCCAAATAAATCCATATGAATTAATTCTAGAGGTCTAGTTGACATGATATCCTTGATTGGTTTAAAGGAAGACTTGGTTTGTTTCCCAAGTTGGCACGCACTACAAATGCGGTCTTTCTCAAAACTCAAGCAAGGAATACCCTTCACCAATTCCTTTGAATTAATTCTAGAAATATGTTCAAAAGATGCATGTCCTAATCTTCTATGCCAAAGCCATGAATTTTCATCAAAAGCATTTAAACACTTAGTAGAACACTCTACATTAAGCATGTCAATTATATAAACATTGTCATCACGAAAACCGGTCAAAATACAATCATTCGATTTAATATCAAAAATCTTACAAGAAGTATCATCAAAAACAACTTTAAGACCACGATCACAAAATTGACTAATACTAAGTAAATTATGCTTCAAACCATCAACTAAAACAACATTCTCTATAATAGGAGATGAACCAACTTGAATGTTACCTATACCAATTATCTTGCCTTTGGAATCATCCCCGAAGGTGACGGAGCCACCTTCCATGTACCTTGATAGGGTTGTGAAGTTGTTGATATCCCATGTCATGTGCCTTGAACAACCACTATCAAGGTACCACCGCTCCCTACGTCTTGGAGCCTTGGTGTGTACCTACATCAAACATTTTAGGACTTGATTTTGGTACCCACATTTTCTTGGGTCCATGAGGGTTAGAACCATTAACCCAAACAAGATTATTTGAGCTATGCAATTTATCATAACAAAATTTAGCTAAATGTCCATTTTTGCCACAATATGTACATCTATAAACTCTACCATATTTAAATGCATAATGGGTGTGTGTTTTGTGAGCATTGGCATTGTGAGCATGAAAAGATTTAGCGTGAGAAGCATTAGAAGTATGAGCATGTGGAATCTTATCATGAGAAACTTTAGCATGAGATGTATGCTTTTTGGAAAATTTTTCTTCAAGTTTCTTTGTATTAAGAGCACAATCTTTTAAAACTTTTTCAAAATCACTCATTTTGGCTTTAAAAGAAGAAATTTCATTATTATCAACAATAGGGGTTTTACCCTTACAAGAAATCTTATAAGAATGAAATTCATTTTGAATGCAAATAAGATTAGAAGAAAGATCCTCTTTTTCTTGTGAAATCAAAGCAAGTTGAGATTTAAGAAAAGCAACTTCCTTTTGTAGTTTAAAACACTCCATTTTCTTGTTATCATAAGTTTCGGAAAGTTCTACAAAAGCATGCACTAGAACTTCCTTACTTAAATCATCATCATTATCATCTATAGATTCAAGAGTTTGAGGGGTTACCTTGGGTGTGTTTGCCATGAAACACATGTTTGCGGTGTCCGCCTTTTCTTCATCTTCGGACTCGCTTTCCGAATCCCAAGTGGCCTTATAAGCCTTCTTTTCGTCTTGCTTTCTTGGCTTGAAGGAGGAAGTCATTTTCTTCTTGAATTCCGGGCAATCGGCCATGATGTGTCCGGGCTTGCGGCAATTGTAGCAAATGATCTTTCGCTCCTCTTTACCTTCAAACTTTCTCCGGAAATTTTGCTTGTTCTTCCGGTACATCCTCTTGATGTTGCGCACGAGGAGGGAGAGCTCCTCATCTTCTTCTTCATCTTCATCTTCGTCTTCAATGGTGGAGGAAGAAGACTTGAAAGCGATAGACTTCTTCTTTGTTGGAGCCGCCTCTTCTCTTGCTTTCTTCTCCATCTCATAGGTTTTGAGGTTTCCTATGAGACTTATGATGTCCATCTCGTCTTTGTCGTTCAATTCCTTCAAGGTAGTAGACTTGATCTCCCAAGATGGAGGAAGAGCCCGTATCACCTTGCGTACCTTTTGGTCGTTGGAGATGATGTCACCTAATGAAGAAAGACCATTAGTGATTTTTGTGAAACGAGTAATCATGCAATCAATTGTTTCATCATCTAGCATCTTAAATGATTCATATTGAGACCGCAAGAGATCTACTTTGGCTCTCTTGACTTGTGAGGTCCCTTCATGCGTGACCAATAAGTGTTGCCACATCTCATAGGCGGATTGGCAATGAATAACACGTGTAAGGTCATCCTCATTCAAGGCGGTAAGAAGGGAGTTTTGGGCTTTTGAGTTAGCCTCATACATCTTAAAGTCAAGGTCGGTCCAAGTGCCCTCATCACCATCGGGTGCCTCATAGGGTTTGGTCAAGGATTTGGCAACTAAGCTGCCTAGTGATTGCAAAAATATAGTCATCCTAACCTTCCAAATAGGGAAATTAAGGCCATCAAATTTAGGTGGGGATTTAATGTTGTCGGCCATGTTTACTAGTGTATGAATGGATGAATGAAAATGTTGATTAGCAATATTTTAGGATCTCTCTAAGGATGTTAAGCCAAACCTAGAGTCCAAGCTCTGATACCAATTGAAAATCACCTAGAGGGGGGGGGTGAATAGGTGATAATGCTAATCATGGGCCAAATTAAAAATATGAAGCAATGAGCAACAAATATAGAGATGAATGCAAGTGAATGATGCAAGTCACAATTAATAGCAAGAAGTAATAGCAAGTAAAGTAAACCAATCGCAAACACAAGGATATGTTATCGAGGTTCGAGCACCCAGCTCTACTCCCCGCCTTCCCCAGAAGGATTCTAGCTACTTTCACTATCACAAAGATCAATTACAAATGGAGTACCCAACTCCTACAATTTCAGCACAATACAATTTCTAAGTAATCAAAAGATCACAAACTCTCTCTTTCAAATATCTCTTCCCTTACAAAGGTCCTTAGAGAATATTGAGAAGGAATGAAGCTCTTGTGTAAGTGAAGAAAGAAAATCAAATTCAGAGAGTATATCAAGAACACTTCTGAAAATGAATGAGAAATATCAGCACAAAAACAAGAAACAAGCTCTTTTGTAATATCCCAAACTTTTGAATTTTCTCTTGAATAAATGTTGTTAAGAAACTCTCCCCAAACACCCCTATTTATAGGAGAGGGCTAGGGTTTAGGTTTAGGAATTAATTACTGAAGATTAGGAAGTAATTAGTTCCAAATATACCCTCCAACGGATATTTAATTTCAAAAATCAAGTTAAAACAGAATTAAAAATATGCCCGTTTACTGTTCAACGGCCATATCGGTCGACTGGCCCGGTCGACCGATAGTTCAAGAATTTGACCGTTATGAACTATCGGTCGACTGGTACAGTCGACTGCTCCTGACTGAGACTTTGAAAAATAACCGGTCGACTAACGGTAGCCAGCCGGTCGACCGAAAAGCTAAAGGTTGAACTATCGGTCGAAGGCCGGTAGCCCACCGGTCGACTGGTCAGATCCAGAGAGCAAACTAAAAACTTCGGTCGACTACCGGTAGCCTACCGGTCGACTGACAGACGTGCACACGGATACGTGCACTCTGCCAGAACTCCGGTCGACTGGTGGTATATAGCCGGTCGACCGGCTCAGGTCAAAAATTGAAATACAAAGGGAATTTTGAGAGGAAAAATATTTTGATCAAAACTATTTTGAACATAAAATCAATATACAACATAAAAACAGATTTGTAGGAAGAAGAATTAGTGTTAAAATATTTTTGTATATTTTATAAGAAATAAACTTGGAAAAGGCATACGCGTGAAAATGTGTGTGTTTGAGCTTCAAACCTACTCTCTATTCTTTAACATGCTATAAAGCTATAAAATAAATCCTAAGGACCTCTGAAGCAATCTTTGAGCCATCCAATGCCTTGCAATTGCCTTCTCTTCTATGATCCTTCCTTGATGTGCAATTTGCCTTCATTGCTATGTGGAACTTAGAAGTTTTTGCAAAAGCGAAGCGAATGAGCTCTAAACATGGTACAAAACCTGAAATTCATCTAGATCAAAACATTAGTACCAAATAGCACTTATTTGGTTTGTTATCATCAAAACACAAAACAATGGAGAGTGTAACCTCTTGGGCCAACAATATTCTTTCTTTTTCTTCTTTTTCTTCCCTTAGTTTTCTTAGGCTTTCTAGTTCACCCAATTAGCGAGCTATAACCGATGACTCCAGACCAGATGGTTTTAGGGCACCAGATGAGAAAACATCCTCGGGTTTTAAGGAGTCAAGTAAACAAGGCTACAAAACTGGGGGGATTATTTGTTTCTTTTGACCACCGTTAGGCGTGAATAATTATGCTTCTTGTGGCATAATTATCCAGCTTAAAAGTGATGATGATTTATTTATTTATTTATTTATTTTTTTCTTTTTATTTATGGCATTTTAGGTCTTTGTTTTCATCCAAAAAATGTGTAAGTGTGATGTGCATACTATCTAAGGTAAAAAAATTCAAGATAAAACTATCTCTCCAATTTATCTTACTTAACATATAATTTTAAACAAGATCCATTATTTCGACTAGGTTTAAGATGTCATAATTAAGGCTTCCTTAATTTCTAAGATCATCTTAATTTTCTTAAAATAAGATTAAAACTTTGTCTCTTGTTTTTCAAAAAGTTTTTAAAGAAAGAGAAAATTCCTATACAAAAGGGAAGATTTCTAAAGTATCCTAAAAGAAGTGTAAAAGAAAGAAAATCTAAAAACTCTATGTTAGTAAACCCTCCCCCACACTTATCTCATGCATGTCCTCAATGCATCGTGATGTATGTATGCATGAAATAAATAGAGAGGGAAGGAAAAATCACCTCAAGGTGGTGGTTCCGGTGGCGGTCTGATTGGTCCACGAAATGCGGCCCAATCCAATTGCGTGAAATCCGGAGGAACCCACCAGAGACCTCTATAATACAACCCACTAGAATGATGTAGATATGAATGATTTTTATTAAGAGTTTTACCCTATCTATTTTCCAAATTTTTAAAATAATTTCAGAGTCAAATTTATCAAGAACCTTGTTCCAGAATGGAATGATTGATTTGGACTCAGGAAGTATAGGAACTAATACCGACTCAGGAAAAAGGCTTAAGTCAAGTAAAGGTTCAGGAGTCGAGATTGGTTCAGGAAGTGGGTCCAAATCAAGAAGTTGAAACTCAAGTCCACATTCATTTCCCCATGATGGAATGTGACTTTCTAAGATTAGTGATTCAAGTTCAAGAATGAAAGGTATGGGAATCAAAACTGACTCTAAGATGTTGCTCAAATTGGGTAACATAACAGGAGTCAATATTGATTCAGGAATTTGAACTGGATCACAAATATGAGGATCAAAGTCACATTCCTCATTGAGTTCAATTCCATGAAAATGAGAACTTGCCAATTTGTCAATGGGATTTTCAAAAGTATGAAATTGGTCAAGTTCAATATGATCATCATAAAAGATTGGTGATTCAATTTCACAATGGATTGGTACAGGATCCAATACTGACTCGGCAAAAGGCCTGAATTCAGGTAAAAACACCTCAGTCAATATTGAATCAGGGAGTGAAATTGAATTACCAAATGGAAGTTCAGAATCATATTCATGCTCAAGTTCAATCTCAGGAAAAGGATAACTTGCCAAAATATCAATGGGATTTTGGACAAGTTCAGGTGGATGTGCTGAAAGTGAATCTTGATTTTCAAATGACAAGAGTCCTGGGTCAGATAATAGAGTTTGGGGTAGCTGAATTGGTCAAAGGTTGATAATGAAAAGTCACCTAGAGGGGGGGGTGAATAGGTGATGTAGCTAATCTATGAACTAAATGCGGAATTTAATAACTTAATTGCAATACACTCAAGTGTGATCAACAAATGATGCACACACAACCAAGCCAAGCAAATATGAATGCACAATATGAATAATTGCAAGGCACAAAGTAAAGAGAGATAGAGAGAGAGTCAATGGATCAAGCGCAAACAACAAGATGTGTTTCGAGGTTCGAGCACCCAGCTCTACATCCCCGCCTTCGACACACGAAGGATTTCTAATCCACTAGCTAGTCCACAAAGAACTCTCACAAGGAGTACCCAACTCCTCTCTTTACAACCACAACCTCCTCCTTGAGGCAAGCTCCAATCCAACAAACAATCACCTCACAACTTGAGGGATTAGCACAAAGTAAACAAGGATCACCTCACAACTTGAGGGATACAACCCAAGGCACAAGCCAAACAAAGATTGGGTTTTTAACTTGGTGGTCTAACAAACAACCACAAACAATCTCTTTCTCCCACGCAAAAATCCTATAGAAGAGATAGTAGATTTTAGCTCAAGTGTGGAGAAAACCAATGGAATGGAAATCAAAATCACAAAGAAAAATCCTTGGGAATAATAGAAATCAAGATGGTGAAGTTCAATCAAAAGCTTTTCCCAAAAATCCTCTTCTTTGAATTTCCAAACCCTAGCAAAAACACCAAAAGGATTGTTCAATTCAAGTCCAAAAACTTCTTTTGATTGCAGTGAAACACCAGAGAGTAAGGAAAAATTCGCACAAAAAATCTTAGAGAAAAACTCTTGCAAATGGGGTATTTTATAGGCAAATCTGGAAACTAGCCGTTGGCAGCAGATTTCGCCAAAAATACACTGCCGGTCGACCGTCCAACGGTCAATTTCTTCCCGTTGGCAGCTACCGGTCGACCGCCCCGGTCGACCCAAACAAACAGAGAGCTCTGCTCTCATCCCGGTCGACCCGAGCGGTCGGCCGTCCCAGTGTCTCCAAACGTGCACAGATCTGTGCACGTCGGTCAACCGACCCGGTCGACCGACTTTAAGCCAAGTCGACTTGTCAGAAGACTAGTCGACTGGTTGAAGCCTGGATCAGAAAAAACAGTTTAAAAGATATTTTAAAAAATCTTTTAACACTCCTAAAAATCACCAAAAATAGTTTAAACATTTTGCATTGATATAAAAACATGTGGTAAAAAGTTTAGCTCAAATATCAATCAATATGAACTATTTTTGTGTCTTATCATTTTTACCAAAAACCAAAAACTGTATTTTCTAAAACTTGGATTTTGAATAGAAAATACGTTTTGTCCAAAACTCTTTCAAATACAAAAACATGATATTTAAACATTTTGAAACATGATGCATATGGATAGAAATCCAATATACATGAAACATATACATATCATAGTTTTTGTCCTTATTCCAAAATATGTTTTGTTAGAAATACCAAAACATAAAACACATGAATAAGTAAGTCAAAACTAAGTTTGTCTAGGAAGTTGAAGCATGCATGTATATAGAACAAATCTAATATACATTAAACCATATAAACTTGTTTTGATATAAAATCTATTCATGTAAACCAAGATCGGTTAAACCTAAAACCGAAAACCAAAACATGAAACGTGTGTGTTGTGAACTTGAGCATATCATACTATTCTAATCTTTACAATTTGGATCTAAACACAAAACTAAACTAAGGTACCGATGTCTTCTTGTAGAGCGCAATCTCCAAGCCGACTCGATCCAAACTCTTTGATCCACCGAGCAAGTGCTATATATGATCTTTGACGCTCGGGCTCTTAATCAACATGTGAAAGATGTGTGGAAGCTTTCACCAACTAATAACTTGATTAATGATCTGAAACTAACTAACACAAGATTATTAGTACACATAACTACATGAGTTAATCATCATCAAAACTAGAGTGGAAGGCCTTTTGGGCCAACATTCCCCCCTTTTTGATGATGACAAACTCATGGAGTTATATATGCATGGATTAAAGTTAAGCTTCAAAGAAGCTCCCCTTTAACTCATGCATAGGATAAACAACTAATAAATGGCTCTAGATACCAATGAAATTATAAAATATGAAACATGCATAGATATGCATAATACAATAAATGGCTCTAGAAACCAATGGAGGATACCAATGAAATTTTCAAAAACAAATAAACATGTTCTAGATACCAATTAGCAAAAACAAATAAACATGCTCTAGATACCAATGAATTATAAAACATGAAACATGCATAGATATGCATAATATAATAAATGGCTCTAGAAACCAATGGAGGATACCAATAAAATTTTCAAAAACAAATAAACATGTTCTAGATACCAATTAGCAAAAACAAATAAACATGCTCTTGATACCAATTAAACTAAACAAATAAACATGCTCTAGATACCAATTAAACTCAATATATGCAAAACAAAACTAATGATCTAATGATCTCTTTTACAAGCTCTTGATACCAAAACTAAACATGTTCTTTAAATAATGCTTTGGATACCAATTGAACTTAATAAAAACACATAAAACATGCATACAAACATGGATATAAACATGCATATAAACTCAATTCTTCTCCCCTTTTTGTCAATCATCAACAAAGGGGTTAAAAAAAAAACTGATAAAAAAACATATACCGATTAAAGAAATTCTTCTTTCACCTTATTTACAAAACTAATAAAAACATATTCTTTTTATATTCAAAACAAGGAATCAATCTAGGATGCTCTCCCCCTTTTTGTCTAACTCAAATATGATACCAATTAAAAATGTGTCAATGAAGTGCATTTTGATACCAATTAAAAATGAAATTATACCAATGAAAAAAAATCTGATGCCAATGATAAGTAAGCAAAAAACATACCAATTGTAAAAAAAACAATCTGATATCAATTGAAATTAAACATAACAAATTCTGAATTTTCTAAACATAAATGTTGATACAAATTGAACTTAAACATAGATCTTTAATACCAATTGAAATTATTATTTTTAAGTATAAAAACAAATTTGATTTTGATAAAAACAATTGAAACTATTGCCAATTGAAATTATTATTTCTCTATCATAATGTAAGGGAGTGAATACTAAATACAATTGAAAGAAGAAATACAAGATTTCTCCCCCTTTTGAAATACCATAAAACTATGATAAGGCTCGAATTAAGATACCAATTGAAAACTAAATCAATTGAAACAAAGTTGAAACTCAAGCTTATCATAATCAACAAGATCTTGTGCTTAAAGATATAGGGATATAATAAGCACAAATAAAACCATATATATGTATGAAAAGTAGATACCAATGAAATTGATATTCTTTGAAATGCAAGCATACATATACGAAAATATATGAGTATACAGGAAATGTCAAGATTGATAACAATTGAAAGAATTCAATGATACCAATTGAAACAACAATAAGATCAAGTGTATACATCATATTCCTACCACCCATTTCATGTTCAAGTTTACTATGATTTTCATTATAAAGCATACATGAGCATGATCTCCCATCTAACCACCTGTAGATGGTAGGTGTTTTCAAAAATAGATTGAAAATGTAGTATTTTAAAAATCTCTACCATAATGAAGAATACGAACTAGTATAGGAAAACTTTTAAAACTAGTACGAAATCCTTCAAGCAAGGAATGAAACAAAATGTTTTTCATAAATCATATGTAAATCACATAATCACTAAACACTCAAAATCCATAAAGCTCATATCAAAGTCTCATGAAAACAAATCATGTGTAAACTAATAAAGTGAGTGTACAAGTGTTGTGAGAAACACATCAATCATGAAAATGGACAATTAAGCTCATATGAAATTCCTTGAAATCATGAAATTTATCTAAGATGTGAAATCACCAATTGAAATCATCACAAAAAATGTGAGTTCATCATGAATGTGAAATCACTTAGCAAACATGAAATTCATCCAAAACATGATTAAACTTCAGGCATATGTATGTCATGTGCAAACTAAAGTATACATACATATCTTAAACGCAATGAGACCACAAAACTATATGCATGAAGGCACGTGGCTCAAGGATGTATTGTATAAGTGATAGTTTGGACAAGATGGACATATACATGAAGTTAAAACAAAATATGTAAAATGATGAGTACAAGTCAAATGCAAGGATCATCAAAACTAGACTATACTTAGTACATCAAGTGAATACAAATGAGCGTTCAAGCACAAACATATATAAAGGTTTATTTGTAGCTCACTAGTTGTACAAGTATAAATCCTAGTCTTAATGAAACTATCATTCAAGCAAGTAGTCAAAACATGAGGCATAAAACGGGTCAACAATCAATATGATCATGATAATCAAAAACACGAATTATTAAAACAAAAAGTCATAGTCAACCATATGATTAGCATGACAAAGACATGTGCATAAGATCTATGATTAACATGATAGCTAACATAAAGAGACACAAAATATGGGTCCATACTAAACATGGGTATCTCAACAACTAATCATGTAAAGCATAGGTCTAATGACATGACAAATATCATACTAATCATGGAACAATAAAACATGAGTCATCAAAACAAAACATCATAAGATCCATATGATCATTATGTATATGCATGTACATTAGATCTAGGGCATACATGATAGTACTATACAAGGTGAGAACACAAAGATAAGATCCATATAAAACATGGGTGTCTCAAGTAACTAAAATGTATAACACTAATCTAATCAACATGACATAAGCATAATGAACAATAAAACAAGACATGCTATGAATAGATGAACATGAAAAGCATGCAAATAAAATGAGAGTTAGAGAATGATACCAAAAACGATAAAGGTGCATCTCTAGTTCTCCAAACCACGGTGGTCCTCCACAAATCCCCTTGAGAGTGAAGCATCCAAATAGTTCTCTTTTAAGCTTAGAACGCATCCACCTCAAGGCACCAATACTCTCACGTGATGCGAGAGCTCCCACCTACATCAAAAAGTAAGAGGTGGTCTTTGGTACCCATTTCCTTTTGGGTCCACGGGGGTTAGTATCCTTTCTAACCCAAACAAGATTAGTTGCTAAATTTTCATGATAGATGCGATCATAACAAAATCTAGCAAGATGGCCTTTCGGCCACAATGTGTACAAATGTACACATGAGCATACATGTCATGGTTGTGTCCGTGGGAAGCATGTGTATGCCGTGTTGGGTGTGCATGCAAAGATGGACCTTGTTTCTGCGAACCAGGTTTCCAAACATGAATGATTCATTGGCTCAAAGTGGAGCCCAAACAATCTACACTTTTTCTTCAAAATGTTTATATCATTTTCAAAAGTGGAAGATAAAGTGGAGCATACAATAGGTGTTGTAAGTAGAAGAAGAAGCTATATTAGCATGGCACACATTGAGAATCAATTTCAATTTTCAAAGATTCATTTTTCTTTAAAACCAAATCCAAACTCTTTTGAAATTGAATCAATTTATTTTTCAAAACAAGGTATCTTTAAATTAAAATCCAATTTTGAAGATAAAATCTCATTGTGCTTCACAAACATCATCACAATCATTTTTGCTTTTCAAAACTTCAATCTCATTAAGGGCAAGGTCTAGTTAAGATCTTAGTGAGTCACGTTCACTAGTGATCTCTTCCTTTTCTTGCAAAACCAATTCAAATTAGAACACAAATCCTAATTCAATTTCAAACAAGGTTGTCCTCTTTCAAAAGGTTGTGTTTATCCAAGAAATTTTCAAGCTTTTGAGCAAGTTCCAAATTTAAAGATTGAACTTCTAAAATCCATAGCAATAGGAACTAGAGCTACAACTAATTGAGTGTCCGATTGTACCTCAAGGGAGTTATTCCCTTAGACCATGAAGCAATGCTCTTCGGACTTTTCTTTCTTAGATCTCTCATCTTGTTGATAATCCTTGGAAGCTCGGGAGAAGTCAATATGCTCCAAACTGCAAAAGCCGAATCATAACGATCACAAAATCGGTAAAAGATGTTCATTAAGAGATGCTCTAAGTGCTCTAAGTGCTAATGCATTTGCTTTTATGCTTGCTACTATTAGGGAATGATTCTTGAGTAGAGGCTTGATAAACTAGATGTCCTAGGCTTTTTAAATGACTAATCATATTGGCCTTCCAAACATCAAGTCTAAAATGGTCAAACATAGGAGGGCTACCCATGAGTGCAACTATAAGTGCAAATGAAGAATGCAAATGAAGATAGCAAACCAAGATCTCACTCCTAGGTGGTTAAACCTAAATATCAGGAGCGCTAGCTCTGATACCAATTGAAAAGTCACCTAGAGGGGGGGTGAATAGGTGATGTAGCTAATCTATGAACTAAATGCGGAATTTAATAACTTAATTGCAATACACTCAAGTGTGATCAACAAATGATGCACACACAACCAAGCCAAGCAAATATGAATGCACAATATGAATAATTGCAAGGCACAAAGTAAAGAGAGAGATAGAGAGAGAGTCAATGGATTAAGCGCAAACAACAAGATGGTTTCGAGGTCGAGCACCCAGCTCTACATCCCCGCCTTCGACACACGAAGGATTTCTAATCCACTAGCTAGTCACAAAGAACTCTCACAAGGAGTACCCAACTCCTCTCTTTACAACCACAACCTCCTCCTTACGGCAAGCTCCAATCCAACAAAACAATCACCTCACAACTTGAGGGATTAGCACAAAGTAAACAAGGATCACCTCATAACTTGAGGGATACAACCCAAGGCACAAAGCCAAACAAAGATTGGGTTTTAACTTGGTGGTCTAACAAACAACCACAAACAATCTCTTTCTCCCACACAAAAATCCTATAGAAGAGATAGTAAATTTTAGCTCAAGTGTGGAGAAAACCAATGGAATGGAAATCAAATCACAAAGAAAAATCCTTGAGAAATAATAGAAATCAAGATGGTGAAGTTCAATCAAAAGCTTTTCCCAAAAACCTCTTCTTTGAATTTCCAACCCTAGCAAAAATTGAAAATCACCTAGAGGGGGGTGAATAGGTGATAATGCTAATCAATGCACAATTTAAAAATATGATGCAACAATCTCCCAAAACAAGACTAAGAGCCGAATGCCCGTGAAGGGCTCTGAACTCCTTCCTCCTGATTCCTTGTAAATAAGAGTTGGAGGTGCACAATGCAACCTTGTTGTATGGGACAATGATTGACAAGATGAATGACAACAAGTGAATATGGCAATGACAAACAAAAGCAAGCAACAATAGCAATGAAAGTAGTGCAAGAACAGGAAAGTAAACCAAACGCAAACACAGGATTTGTTATCGAGGTTCGAGCACCCAGCTCTACTTCCCCGCCTTCCCCAGAAGGATTCCAACCACTTCCACTATCAAGAAGATGTCACAAATACACCGGAGTACCCAACTCCACAATCTCAAGTACAAGTTCTCTCTTGGTAGTCAAAAGACCACAAACTTTCTCTTTCAAAATTCTCTTCCCTTACAAAGGTCCTTAGAGAATAATGAGTAGGAATGAAGCTCTTGTGTGTAAAGAGAAAAGAAAATGAAATCAGAGAATTCTTGAAAACACTTCAGAAAATGAGAGAGAATTCAGCACAAAACCAAGAAACCAAGCTCTTTTGAATGCCTTAAACTTTTGAATTTTTCTTGTAATGATTAGGTAGGTCAATCTCTCCCCAAACACTCCTATTTATAGGAGAGGGCTAGGGTTAGAAGATAAAACATTTTTAAGGCTAATCAGAATGTATTAAACCCAAAAACAAGTCATTTAAACTCACTTAAGTGAGAAAAAGACAAAAATAAACAGCTCAGAAAACTAGCCGTTACTGTTCAAACGGCCGGTCGGTCGACCGCCTACTCAAAAATCTGACCGTTGTAGGCCAGCGGTCGACCGCCTGGTCGACCCAATCTAACCGAGAGCAGACTGAGTTATAGTCGGTCGACCGTCCGGTCGACTGTAAAAACGTGCACACAGATACATGCACACCCAGAACTACGTGGACTGGGCCGGTCGACTGGCAAACCTGACATAGGTCCGGTCGACTGTCCGGTCGACTGGCTCTGGTCAAAAACCAGGTTTAAAACATAATTTTGAAAAGACTTTGATTTTTATGAAAAATATCTTTAATTAGTACTAAGTATAAAACATATAAATTGATTTGTAGGCAGATGATTTTGTATCAAAATATTTTTGTAATTTATAGAAAATCATCTTAGAAATAATATGTGCGCAAAAACGTGTGTGATTGAGCTTCAAACCTATTCATCATTTCTTTAACAAAATTCTAAACCTATAAAACTAAAAACAAATCTTGTTGAGCAATCTTCAAGTCTTTGAGCCATGCTATCCTTGCTAGAGCCTTCTTCTTCTATGATCCTTCCTTGATGTGCAATATGCCTCATAGTTTTATGAACTAGAAGTTGTTGCAATAGCAAGCAATGGCCTCAAAACATGGCACTTATCCTGAAACTTATCTTAAGCAAATTCATTAGTACCAAATAGCTCTTATTGGTTTGTCATCATCAAAACACAAAACAATTGGAGAGTGTAACCTCTTGGGCCAACAATCTCCCCTTTTTGATGATGACAAAAACAAATAGGCTATAAAACAAAAATATAGGGAGGAGAAAACTCCCCCTAAATTATGCTATATGAAAAAACACAAGAATTTATTGAAAACAAAAAAAAATGCTCTTGATACTAATTGAAACCAATTGAAATAATACCAATAAAATACAGGAATTCACAAACTTATAAAACACAAAATTCATAAACCAAAACAAATAAATTCATATAGAACCAAGACAAATGAACTTATTTTTGTCCATGTAACTTATTCTCCTCCTTTTGTCATACATCAAAAAGGGTTATGAAAAACATGTCTATTCAATAACACAAACATTAAGTTCTCCACAAATAAACGAAAATCTAGCAAAATCAAGAGGTTTAGTGAAAATATCGGCTAGTTGCAAATCCGTAGAAACATAATCAATATCTATATCTCCTTTCTCAAAATGATCTCTAAGAAAGTGATATCTAATCTCAATGTGCTTGGTCTTACTATGTTGATTTGCATTCTTAGTCATGTGTATAGTACTAGTATTATCACAAAATATTTTATATGGTCAAAAATGCAAATCATAATCAAGGAGAGTATGTTTCATCCAAAGGACTTGTGCACAACAAGCCCCGCGGCAACATACTCCGCCTCGGCGGTTGAGAGAGCTACGGAATTTTGCTTCCTAGAGGACATGAAACAAGACAATTACCAAGAAATTGACATGTCCACTAGTACTCTTTCTATCTACTCTACAACCCGCATAGTCGGCATCCGAATAACTCGTCATTGAGAAATCTCCGGTTTCGGGTACCATAGACCATTCCAATCGTTCCCTTAATATAACGAATAATACGTTTTACCGCAATAAGATGAGACTCTTTGGGACACGATTGAAATCTAGCACAAAGACACACACTAAACATGATATCCGGCCTACTTGCCGTCAATACAAAAGACTTCCTATCATGCTTCTATACAATTTAATATCAACATTTTTTACCTTGGTCATCCTTATCAAGCTTGGTGGTAGTTGCCATGGGAGTGTTGTAAACCTTTTGAGTCTTCAAGTCCAAACCTCTTTACGAGTTCCTTTGCGTATTTGGCTTGACATATGAAGTTCCCATCTTGCAATGCTTGATTGGAGTCCAAGAAAGAAATTAAGCTCACCCATTGAAGACATTTCAAATTCAAGTTGCATGACTTTTAAAATCCTTGCACAAAAGCTCATTAGTAGAACCAAAATTATATCATCAACATAAATTTGCACAATTAAAATGTCATTATCAACATGCTTAGTGAATAGTGTTGTATCTACTTTGCCTTTAATAAAGTCATTTGAAATGAGAAAAACTAGAAAGCCTTTAATACCAAGCTCTTGGAGCTTGTTTCAATCCATACAAGCTTATCAAGTTTAAAAACAAAATCGGGATGAAGATGATCAATAAAACGGGAGGTTGAGCAACATAACTTCTTCATTTATAAAACCATTCAAAATGCACTTTTCACATCCATTTGAAAAAGTTTAAAATTTTTGAAAGATGCAAAAGCTAGTGTCATCCGTATGGCTTCAAGCCGTGCTACGGTGTGCAAAGGTCTCCTCAAAGTCAATTCCCTCAACTTGAGTGTAACTTGGGCCACTAACCTAGATTTATTCCTAATGACTTTTCCGGACTCATCCATCTTGTTTCTAAAGATCACTTGTACCAATTATTGGTCTATTGTGGGGCTTAGGAACAGGTGCCAAACTTCGTTGCACTCAAATTGATTGAGTTCCTCTTGCATGGCAAGCAACCAATATGGTCTGTCTCGCCTTCGAGAATGCCTTTGGGTTCAAAATGAGAAATGAAGCAAAGTTACCACATAGTCTGGAGTTTGGAGCGCGTTGTGACTTCTTTAGATGCATCACCCAAGATGAGCTCCTTAGGATGATTTGTAGCATATCTCCAAGCTTTGGGAAGCGGTGAGAGCTTTCCTCTTCATCCTCTGAACATCACCAATAGGTTCTTGCTATCTTCTTGAGCGAGTGAGTCCTTCAAGGATAGTTTCTCACTGTTTTCACCTAATGGTTCAATCTCTACAAACATTCTCAACAAAACATTAGATTCTTCAAACTTAACATGCATGGATTCTTCAATGGTACGAGAAAATCTAATGAATACTCTATAAGCTTTACTAGTTGTAGAATATCCAACAAAAATTGCTTCATAAGCCTAGCATCAAAAATTACCCAAATTCTCTTTAGTATTCAAAACAAAACATTTGCATCCAAAAACTTTGAAATAAGCAACATTAGGTTTTCTAGAATGATACATTTCAAAAGATGTTTTGAAGATTTTTACACAAATAAATACGGTTAGATATATAGCATGCGGTGTTACGGCCTCGGCCCATAGATATGAGGAGGTCATACCACTTATCATTGTCCTAGCCATCTCTTGAAGTGTCTATTTTTCCTTTCTACAACTCCATTTTGTTGTGGAGTTCTAGGACAAGACATTTCATGCTTAATTCCCTTTTCATCACAATAAGTCATGAAGAGTGGTTCACAAACTCACCACCTCTATCACTCCTTATTTTCAAAATTGGAAAACCTTTTTTCTTTTTCAACCCTTTTTCAAAAAATCTTAAAATGAGAAAAGTTTGGTCTTTGTGTTCCAAAAAGAAAACCCAAGTGAAACGGGAAAAATCATCAACCAAAACATATGCATATCTACTACCATTTAAACTCTTAGTTTTAGTATGTCCAAAAAGATCCATATGAATTAATTCTAAAGGCCTAGTTGACATGATATCCTTGATTGGTTGAAGGAAGACTTGGTTTGTTTCCCAAGTTGGCACGCACCACAAATGCGGTCTTTCTCAAACTTCAAGCAAGGTATACCCTTCACCAATTCCTTGAATTAATCCTAGAAAGATGGTCAAAAGATGCATGTCCTAATCTTCTATGCCAAAGCCAAGAATTTTCATCAAAAGCATTTAAGCATTAGTAGAATAATCCACATTAAGCATGTCAATGATATAAACATTATCATCACGAAAACCGGTAAGAATACAATCATTGGATTTAATATCAAAAATCTTGCAAGAAGTATCATCAAAAATAACTTTAAGTCCACGATCACAAAATTGACTAATGCTAAGCAAATATGTTTCAAACCATCAACAAGTACAACATTTTCTATAATAGGAGATGAACCAATTTGAATGTTACCTATACCGATGATAGTCCCTTTGGAGTCATCCCCGAAGGTGACGGAGCCACCTTCCATGTACTTGAAAGGTTGTAAAGTTGTTGATTCCCACGTCATGTGTCTTGAACAACCACTATCAAGGTTCCACCGCTCCCTACGTCTTGGAGCCTTGGTGTGTACCTACATCAAATAATTTAGGACTTGATTTTGGTACCCACATTTTCTTGGGTCCTAAAGGGTTAGTTTCATTAACCCAAACAAGATTATTTGATTTATTAACTTGTCATAACAAAATTTAGCTAAATGCCCATTTTTACCACAATATGTGCATCTATACACTCTACCATATTTAAAAGCATAGTGAGTGTGTGATTTGTGAGCATGGGAATTGTAAGCATGAAAAGATTTAGCATGAGAAGTGTTATGTGTAGTGTGAGCAAGAGTAGATTTAACATGAGAATCTTTAGCATGAGGGGTGTGTGCTTTTAGAAAATTTTTCTTTAAGTTTCATAGTGTTAAAAGCACAATCTTTCAAAACTTTTTCAAAATCAACCATCTTAGTTTTTAAAGAGGAAATTTCTTTTTCATCAACAATAGGAGATTTTCCCTTACAAGAAACCTTGTAGGCATTAACTCATTTGAATAGAAGTGAGATTAGAAGAGATATCATCCTTTCTTTAGAAACCATAGCAAGTTGATTTTTGAGAAAAGTAACTTCTTTTTGCATTTAAAGCATTCAATTTTCTTGTTATCATAAGTTTCAGAAAGTTCAACAAAAGCATGTACAAGAACTTCCTTACTTAATTCATCATCTTCATCATCAAGGGGTTGAGGGGTTACCTTAGGTTGTTTGCCATGACACATATGCTAACATCCGCCTCTTCCTCGGACTCGCTTTCCGAATCCCAAGTTGCCTTGTACGCTTCTTTTCTTCCGATTTCTTTGGCTTGAAGGAGGAGGTCATCTTCTCTTGAACTCCAGGCAATCCGCCATGATGTGTCGGGCTTTCGGCAATTGTAGCATATAATTCTCCTCTCCTCTTTGCCTTCAAATTTCCTTCGGAAGTTTAGCTTGTTCCTCCGGTACATTCTCTTGACATTGCGAACAAGTAGTGATAGCTCCTCATCTTCTTCTTCATCTCCTCATCGTCTTCAAGGGTGGATGAAGACTTGAAAGCTATTGATTTCTTCTTTGTTGGAGCGGCCTCTTCTCTTGCTTTCTTCTCCATCTCATGGGTCTTTAAGTTCCCAATGAGGCTAATGAGGTCCATCTCATCCTTGTCGTTCAATTCTTTTAAGGTGGTAGCCTTTATCTCCCATGAAGACGGAAGAGCTCGAATCACTTTCCGCACCTTTTGATCGTTGGAGATGTCATCACCTAAGGAAGAAAGACCATTAGTGATTTTAGTAAATCGGGGTAATCATACAATCAATAGATTCTTCATCAAGCATTTTAAAAGATTCATATTGGGACCTCAAGAGATCTATCTTAGCTCTCTTGACTTGTGAAGTCCCTTTGTGCGTGACTAACAAGTGTTGCCAAATCTCATAGGCGGATTGGTAATGAATTACCGTGTAAGGTCATCCTCATTCAAGGCGGTTAAGAGGGAATTTTGGGCCTTGGAGTTAGCCTCATATTCTCTAAAGTTGAAGTCGGTCCAAGTGCTCTCATCACTATCGGGTGCTACATAGGGTTTGGTCAAGGACATGGCCACTAGCTACCCAAAGATTGCAAAAATATAGTCATCCTAACCTTCCAAATAGGAAAATTAAGTCCATCAAATTTAGGAGGGGTTTTAATGTTATCGGCCATGTTTACTAGTGTATGAATGTATGAATGAAAATGTTGATTAGCAAATTTTAAGGATCTCTCTATGGATGTTAAGCCAAACCTAGAGTCAAAGCTCTGATACCAATGAAAATCACCTAGAGGGGGGTGAATAGGTGATAATGCTAATCAATGCACAATCTAAAATATGATGCAACAATCTCCCAAAACAAGACTAAGAGCCGAATGCCCCGTGAAGGGTTCTGAACTCCTTCCTCCTGATTCCTCGTAAATAAGAGTTGGAGGTGCGCAATGCAACCTTGTTGTATGGGACAATGATTAACAAGATGAATGACAACAAGTGAATATGGCAATGACAAACAAAAGCAAGCAACAATAGCAATGAAAGTAGTGCAAGAACAAGGAAAGTAAACCAAACGCAAACACAAGGATTTGTTATCGAGGTTCGAGCACCCATCTCTACTTCCCCGCCTTCCCCAGAAGGATTCCAACCACTTCCACTATCACAAATATGTCACAAATACACCGGAGTACCCAACTCCACAATCTCAAGTACAAGTTCTCTCTTGGTAGTCAAAAGACCACAAAACTTTCTCTTTCAAAATTCTCTTCCTTACAAAGGTCCTTAGAGAATAATGAGTAGGAATGAAGCTCTTGTGTGTAAAGAGAAAAGAAAATGAAATCAGAGAATTCTTGAAAACACTTCAGAAAATGAGAGAGAATTTCAGCACAAAAACCAAGAAACCAAGCTCTTTTGAATGCCTTAAACTTTTGAAATTTCTTGTAATGATTAGTAGGTCAATCTCTTCCCAAACACCCCTATTTATAGGGAGGGCTAGGGTTAGAAGATAAAACATTTTTAAGGCTAATCAGAATGTATTAAACCCAAAACAAGTCATTTAAACTCACTTAAGTGAGAAAAAGACAAAAATAAACAGCTCAGAAAACTAGCCGTTACTGTTCAAACGGCTAGCCCGGTCGACCGGTCGGTCGACCGCCTACTCAAAAATCTGACCGTTGTAGGCCAGCGGTCGACCGCCGGTCGACCCAATCTAACCGAGAGCAGACTGAGTTACAGTCGACTGGGCCGGTTGACCGGCCAAACCTGACATAGGTCCGGTCGACTGGCTCAGGTCAAAAACTAGGTTTAAAACATAATTTTGAAAAGACTTTAATTTTTATGAGAAATATCTTTAATTAGTACTAAGTATAAAACATATAAATTGATTTGTAGGCAGATGATTTTGTATCAAAATATTTTTGTACATTTTATAGAAAATTATCTTAGAAAACAATATGTGCGCAAAAACGTGTGTGATTGAGCTTCAAACCTATTCATCATTCTTTAAAAAATTCTAAACCTATAAAACTAAAACAAATCTTGTTGAGCAATCTTCAAGTCTTTGAGCCATGCTATCCTTGCTAGAGCCTTCTTCTATGATCTTCCTTGATGTGCAATATGCCTTCATAGCTTTATGAACCTAGAAGTTGTTGCAATAGCAAGCAATGGCCTCCAAACATGATACATCCTGAAACTTATCTTAAGCAAATTCATTAGTACAAATAGCTCTTATTTGGTTTGTCATCATCAAAACACAAAACAATTGGAGAGTGTAACTTCTTGGGCCAACAAAAACACCAAAAGGATTGTTCAATTCAAGTCCAAAAACTTCTTTTGATTGCAGTGAAAACACCAGAGAGTAAGGAAAAATTCGCACAAAAAATCTTAGAGAAAAACTCTTGCAAATGGGTATTTATAGGCAAATCTGGAAACTAGCCTGTGGCAGCAGATTTCGCCAAAAATACACTGCCGGTCGACCGGTCCAGTCGACCGTCCAATGGTCAATTTCTGCCCGTTGGCAGCTACCCGGTCGACCGCCCCGGTCGACCCAAACAAACAGAGAGCTCTGCTCTCATCCCGGTCGACCCGAGCGGTCGGCCGTCCCAGTGTTTCCAAACGTGCACAGATCTGTGCACGTCGGTCGACCGACCCGGTCGACCGACTTCAAGCCAAGTCGACTTGTCAGAAGACTAGTCGACTGGTTGGAGCCTGGATCAGAAAAAACAATTTAAAAGATATTTTGAAAAATCTTTTAACACTCCTAAAAATCACCAAAAATAGTTTTAACATTTTGCATTGATATAAAAACATGTGGTAAAAAGTTTAGCTCAAATATCAATCAATATGAACTATTTTTGTGTCTTATCATTTTTACCAAAAACCAAAAACTGTATTTTCTAAACTTGGATTTTGAATAGAAAATACGTTTTGTCCAAAACTCTTCCAAATACAAAAACATGATATTTAAACATTTTGAAACATGATGCATAGGATAGAAATCCAATAACATGAAACATATACATATCATAGTTTTTGTCCTTAATTCCAAAATATGTTTTGTTAGAAATACCAAAACATAAAACACATGAATAAGTAAGTCAAAACTAAGTTTGTCTAGGAAGTTGAAGCATGCATGTATATAGAACAAATCTAATATACATTAAACCATATAAACTTGTTTTCATATAAAATCTATTCATGTAAACCAAGATCGGTTAAACCTAAAACTGAAAACCAAAACATGAAACGTGTGTGTTGTGAACTTGAGCATATCATACTATTCTAATCTTTACAATTGGATCTAAACACAAAACTAAACTAAGGTACCGATGTCTTCTTGTAGAGCGCAATCTCCAAGCCGACTCGATCCAAAACTCTTTGATCCACCGAGCAAGTGCTATATATGATCTTTGACGCTCGGGCTCTTGAATCAACATGTGAAAGATGTGTGGAAGCTTTCACCAACTAATAACTTGATTAATGATCTGAAACTAACTAACACAAGATTATTTGTACACATAACTACATGAGTTAATCATCATCAAAACTAGAGGAAGGCCTTTTGGGCCAACAGATAAGATAGAGTTTTCTCATTCCTATAAATGCTAACCAATTGACTCAATTGTGTTTTCAACCTTTTGATAGACTCGGTAGAAGATTTTTGAAATTTTAGCGCGGACTCTTGCAAGACTTTTATACTCTTTTCTAGATGATGTTATCTTCAAGTGGTTGTTCTGAAAAAGGAGTGTAGGAATCTTGGTTTCCAAAACAACAAGAGTCATGGGTCAAATTGATAGAGTTAGAGATATTTGAATTGATCAAAGGTGGAGAAGAGAGAGTTTCTTCATTCTTATAATGTTGACCAATTTACTCAATTGTGTTTCCAACCTATCAATAAACTGATAAGAAGGTTTTGAAATTGTAAAGCAGACTCCTGCAAGATTTCTATACTCTTTTCTAGACTTGATTTTTCTGCAAGTGGATGCTCTAGAATGGGAGTATAAGAATCTTGATTTTGGAAATTTTGTGAAGAATGTGAGTCCAAAATGTTTTGAGATTGAAGCTTAGACTCACACAAGAGTTCGTTACTCGGTTTCAAGGCAGATGGTTGTTCATTATGAGGAGGTGAAACTGAGTAAGACTCTTGAAAATATTGTGGAATTGGAGAGGCCAACATTTTCTGAAGTTGTCGCTCGGCCTCTTGTAGATTGGCTTCTATACTCTTTTCTAGGTCGGATTTTTCTTCAATGGGAGGTCCAAAAAAAGGAGTATAAGAAGCGAAATCAGGGAATAAAATTGTAGACAAGGTGGACACAGGGGACAAGGAGGTTGAAAATTTAACTCGGGGGAGGTGAATCCCCATTGACTCTGTGACGGGTTGAAATTATTTGAAAATTATAGTCATAAGAATGTGGGTATGGGTTGTATTGATTCGGATAAGGCCAACCCGATGTACTTGATTGGTTCATATTGTGAAAAACCGGGTTGGAATTATCTGAAACAAATGGGGTCGGTGTGAAATATGGATTCATATTAGGATTGAAAGAATTGTTATTGTTGAATTCCATTTCACAAATAATTACAAACAAAAAAGAAAAATCAAACAACAAACAAAAGAAAAAAAAAAACCAAGCCTATAGTAGGGTTGACCTAGACCTAGACGACTCCTAACTGGTCGATTACCCGGGGGAGGTTGTTGCTTGAATCCGACCACAAGCTAATCGGCCAGGTAGGGGCAAAATACGGTGGAAGGTATCCGTGCGTAAGCAACGGGCCTTAATTAGGCCAAACCACGGTATCTTCGAGGCGTAACCTCTTAATCCCCAACCTTAGACACCGATTTCACAAGAGTAAGATTCAAAACAAGTTCCACCCTCGGTCAATCTCTTAAGGAGTCCGAGATGTCCCTAGGGGCCAACGTCTATCAATTTTTATTAGGGCTTGGGTTGTGTGAGTGGGGAGGTGATTTTTGGGCTAAGAAAGAGTGATGAAATCCCACCTTATCTTGTATGGTTTTGCCCTTAAGTTCAATTCGTGCAAGTGTGCAATATAGACAAGAATATAACACAAAGCGATAAATCACCCACGTGTTTGTCCTATGCTATATGCAATGCCATATGTACATCTCCATCCAGATCACAACAACAGAACAAAATACAGTATATTAGAATTGAATTGACACGCGCCTAAATGCAAATGTCTAAACCGTTTTAAAAGTGTCCAAATACCGTATTTTAGTTCTTTAGTTTATTGTGGTGTGTAGGCAATCAAAACAGGTAAGTAATAGTACAGATCCACTAGCTATTACAATTCACACATCTCAGCACAACAAGATATACAATTATCACAATATGGCTGCGTTTTCGCGGCAAAAGTCGCGTTTGCGCGGCGGTTCTTTAGAAGCTGAGGCCCTGCTTTCTAGAGCAGGAAAATGCAAAGCTAGTGTTTATTCTGCAATGTTAAGCACCTGTAAAGATTGTCCTGCACACCAAAACAGAGAAGAAAAATGTTAACAAAAACATGAAATCAAAACCATTCCCGTTCCCGGCAACGGCGCCAAAAATTAATCGGGGCGAAACTAGCACTTAAAAAATGTGTGTTTTGTAAAATCAATGTAAAAGCTCATATGTGCTAATGTTCCCTCGATACTTCCGTTATAGCATTGGCTCAACGGGTCGAATCCACAGGGACGGGAGGCGATAGAAGCATTAACAGTCTCTATTCACGTCATTTTGTTAACAGTTCTTCTTTGTTAAAAAGAATTAGAAAAAGAAAAGGAAGAAAAGAAAAGGAAATCTAGAAAGTGGTAGGTGGAGAAGGCAATGAAAACGGCGCAGAAAATCAAACTAGAAGTGGTTTGGAAAACAAAATAGAAAAGAAGATGAAACAATGGTGAACTAAGAGGATGGTGAAAACATCGATAGAAAAATGAGAAAAGGATTTTGAAAATAATTTTCAAAACAATGTAAAAGAAAAACTCATGGCTACTAACTACTAATTGCTCCACTAACCATACTAACCTCTTAGTGATAGTTGCTCACATGGATCCTTGGCCATCACTAATCCTTGGCTTCAAGAGACAATACAAAGCATGGCAAATAAGATGGTTCTTCACATTCAAACTTGCATCAAGAGCAAGCTAATACAAATATTAGATCATCAAACCATTAGAAGCAAGCATGAAATAAGAGAGAGTTAGCTTGGTTAGCAAGTTAGCAATTTAGGTGTTAGAACCCATCATCATAAGCCATCAATGGCTCTTGCAAGAGCAAGGCCTTGTAGAGGCTACTAGATTCATGTGGATTATCAAGTAAGTGGTTAAATGGTTAGTGGTTAGTAGTTAGATTGCCATGAGAAGAAGAAAAATTAGCAAACCATCTGTTGGCCCAAAGGCTTTCCACCCTAGTTTTGATGATGATTAACTCATGTAGTTATGTTTACTAATTATCTTGTGTTGTTTAAGTTTCAGATCATTAACCAAGATATTAGTTGGTGATTAGCTTCAACAAGGTGTTTGGAAGCTTTCACAAGTGATTCCAGGGCCAAAGCTTCAAGATCACACTTTGCCTAGCCCATGGATGGAGTTTTGGAGCAAGTCTTCTTGATGACACAAAGACTTAGGTATCCTAGTTTAGTTTAGTGTGTTTTAGATCCATTTGTAAAGCTTAGTATAGTTGATATGCTCAAGTGCACAATACACACACGTTTCGTGGTTTGGATTTTGGTTTTCATGAATAATAGATCAAAACAAGTTTACTTTATTCTTATGTTTATTAGATATGTTCTAGATATACATACATGCTTTAAACTTGCTAGACAAACTTATTTTGACTATCCTATTCATGATTTGGAAAAATCAAGTTTGATAAAATACAGGTTTTGGTTTGATAAAATTTGCAAGACTCAAAAATGAATTGATATGATTGATATATGTCTTGAAATTTTATCACTTGTTTGAGTTTTGATATAAAATGATAAAAATATTTTTGGTGATTTTTAGAAGCATTAAAAGATTTTTATAAAATATTTTTCCTAAGTTTTCAAACCCAGTTTTCAGGTCCAGGACTCAACCAGTCGACTAAGCCAGGTTATTAGTCGACTTGGCTGATGTCCGATCGACCGGGCCTGTCGACCGGACGTGCACAGATCTGTGCACGTTTGGAGTCCCTGAGACGGTCGACCGGGCCGGTCGACCGAGATGAGAGCTCTGCTCTCTGTTTTTCTGGGTCGACCGGGCCGGTCGACCGCAGTTGCCCAACGGTCATATTTCTGACCGTTGGCGGTCGACCGGGCCGGTCGACCGCTGCCTGTCAGAGCTGCCAGCTCAGCTCTAACGGCTAGTTTCTGTTTTGGCCTATATAAACCCCAACTCTTTGGGATTTTGGCCAAGTTTTTTAAGGAGAAAAATTTCTGGTTTCTAGAGTGTTTAAAACAAGTTTTCAAAGTGTTTGGGGCTTTTAATCTTTCAATCTTTATTGTTTTTAGTTTTTTGAAAAAATCAAAGAATAGAATATTTTGGGAGATTTGTCTTGGTTTTTCATTCTACATCTTTTTGCAAGAATTTTCCAAGCGTTTTTCTTTGTTGCTTGTTTTCCAAACACCTAGTTTTCCACACTTGAGCTATCATACTATCCTAATCTATTAGGATCTTGTTTTTGTGGAAAAGAAAAGAGAAAAAGAAAGAGAGTTTGAGTTGTGGTTTTTGGAACCACTTGTTGTAAACACCCTTATTCTTGTTGTATCCCTCTTAGGTAGAGGTGATCGGGTGATTGGTTTTCTCCCTCTAGTGAGAGGTGGAGATTTGGTTGTATACCTCTTCGGTAGAGGTGTTGGTTGTTGGTTGTTGTATTGGCTACGGGCCTACCCCTCGGTTGTGAGGTGGTTGTTTGAGAGAGGAGTTTGGTACTCCTAAGTGATTGTAACATATCCTCTTCGGTAGAGGTTCTCTCGGTGGGAGATAGTGGATTGGAAATCCTACACGGTGGTGTAGGCGGGGATGTAGAGCAAGGTGCTCGAACCTCGAAACATATCTTGGACTTTGCGTTTGATCCACTTGTCTCTAAACTCTCTCTCTTTATATTGTGCAAAGCATCATTCATACATCATATCATATTTGCTTGTGTTGAGCATCATTCATATTGCCATATCTATTTGCTTGTGTTGTGCCTTGCATATTCATATTGCTATATCTTGTATATGCTTGGTTGTTTGTGTGTGCCTCACTTGTACCTAATCAACAAGAGCTTCACATAGCACCTCAACCCATTCAGGAGAATCAAGAGGAGTTAGTCCAGAGCCCTTCACGGGAAATTCGGCTACACTTGTTGATTGTACTAAGTGTGTTGCAAGATTTGCATTAGCTTCCGCATTTAGCGCACATAGTTTTGCATTCAGTTCTAGATTAGCACTTACATCTATTCACCCCCCCTCTAGGTGTTTTTTCAATTGGTATCAGAGCTAGTGCTCCTGATATTAGGCTTAACATCCTAGGAGTGAGATCCATTTGCTTGCTAATCTTTTGTTTGCATTTGCTTGTTTTGCACACATATAGTTTACGATGACCTTCATGACCCCACCTATGTTTGACCCTTCCAACATTCATGTTTGGAAGATTTGGATGACCGTTTATTTACAAACCCTAGGTCATAAAGTTTACCTTGCCATTACCAAGGAATCATTCCTTAGTGATCGCAATCATATAGGGGCCAATGCACAAGCCCTTGAGGCCATTAGAAGCACGCTTTCAAAAGAATATCTTATGCATGTTCTAACATTGATTCCGCCTTTACAGTGTGGAACAAATTGACAACAACCACCACCTCCGAGCTTCAAGTACAAATCCAAGAAGAGGAATCTAGCGGAGAATCCGATTCACAATGCTTCATGGTCCAAGGGAATGACTCCCTTGAGGTACACTCGGAAACTCCATTAGATAGTGATGATGATGCTAGTTCTTCAATGATCATATTGATGCCCATGATTTGAATGAAGAACTTTTTATTGTGTGTGAAAAACTAATAGAAAAATATAACTTGTTGAAAAAGAAAAGTCTAGGAATTGAACAAGAAAATAAGAGTTTGCATGCTAGACTTAACATTGTTTTGCAAGAGAAGGTTGAGGTCTATAATGAAAGGGATTCATTGAGATCTCAATTAGAACTTGCACTAAAAGAAAATGAATTTTTAAAATCTAAAAATGATTGTGAAACACTTTTGAAGAAAAATGAAAATTTGTCTTCGAAAGTTGATTTTGTTTTAAAAGAGAATGTTGCTTTGAAAAATAAAATTATTTCTATTTCAAATGATTTAGATGTATGTTTAAAGAAAAATATTGTTTTGCAAATAAAATGGATGCACATGTTTGCCATGCTAGTGTAGCCTCTTCATCTAGTCTACCTAATGCATGTACCTCTTCTTCTAGAATTAATGATGATATTTGTATGCTAAAGAAGAGAGTAGATTGTTTGGGCTCCACTATGAGCCAATGTGCCATGAACCACACACGCTGGAATCCTTGGTTCGAAAGAAACAAGTTCCATCCTATATGCATGCACACCCTCCACGGCATACACATGCTTCTCACGGACACACCCATCACCATATGTATGCTCATGTGTACACTTGTACACATTGTGGACGTAAGGGCCACCTTGCTAAATTTTGTTATGATAGATTACATACTCCTAATTTAGCAAAGAATTTTGTTTGGGTTAGAGAAGATACTAACCCCATGGACCCAAAAGAGTATGGGTACCAAAAACCACCCTCCTTTGTTTAATGTAGGTGTGGGCTCTCACATGACGTGAGAGTGATGACACCTTGGAGTGGATGCGTTCCAAGCTTAAAGGAAATCATATGGATGCATCACTTTCAAGGGAAGATTTGGTGGAGAAGACCACCATGTTTTGGAGACAAGGAGAGTTGCTTCTTCGGTTTTGGTAACAATCCTTTACTCCCACTTATTGTTTACATGCTTTCCATTTCATTGTTTATTAGCATGTTTTGCTGTTTTATATCATGTTTCATTGTCTATGGATTAGTATGTAAATATCATGTCTATTAGATCCTTGACATACATGTATAGTATTTGAGACACACATGCTTATGTGAACCCATACTTAGTGTTCTCACTTTTGTTTAAGCTATAATGTACATCATGAATCTAATACATGTGAATTTACATAGTAATCATGTTTTAGTTTTATCATGATGGTTTTTATACTTGTTTTGATGCTTCATGTCTTGATTACTTGTTTAAGTGTTAGTTTTCATTAAGACTAGTTATATACTTGTGCATATAGTGGGCCACAAATAAATCTATATACGTTTGAGCTTGATTGCCTATTTGAACCCATTAGATGTGCTAGTATAGTCTAGTTTTGATGATTCATACATTTCAAACTTGTATTCCATTTTCGGATTTGTTTTATGAGTTTTCACTTCATGTATATGTGTATTATTGTCAAACTTTAAGATATACATGTATACCCCTTGAGTCATTTGCCTTTCATGCAAATTTATATATGGACTCAATGTGTTTAGGGATATGTATGTATATTTATTGTGTTGACAATTCATACATATACCATGAAATGAAATTTGTTTTGATGAAGATTTAATTTCTCTTGATTTTGTTTTTAATTGTTTAACTTTATGTATATGTCTATTTTGTCCAAACTTTTAGATATACATGTTTATCCTTTTGAGCCACGTGCCTTAATGCATATATTTTGTGGACTCGTTTGAATTTTGGATATGTATGTATACTTTAGTTTGTATAAGACATACATATGCCTTGAAGATTAAATAGTTTAGATGATTTTTATGTTTTCATGTTTTCAATGTTTAAAGGAATAATGAGTTTAATTGAATATTTTCATGATTATGATATTCACACTTTATTTGTACACTCACATTTATTGCTTGCTCATGTTTTGTTTTCATGAGTCATATTTATGCCTAATTGAATTAGAGTGTTGATTATCATGTGGATTTCATGTTTCATGAAAAATTATTTTTTTTGTTTATTCCTTGCTTGAAGGATTTCGTACTAGTTAACAAAATTTTCACTTTAACTAGTTACGGTATTCCTCATATGGTAATTGAAAAAAAAATTCTACCAAAATTTTCAAACAAAGCTTATTTTCAAATCTATTTTTGAAAACCCCTACCATCTACGGGAGGTTGGATGGGAGTCCATGCCTTGTATGTTTATATTGAAAATCCTTTTAAACTTGTGCATGAGATGGGTGGATTGGTAATATGATGTAACACTTGAACTTATTGTTATATCAATTGGTATCATTGAACTCTTTCAATTGGTATCACTTTGATCTTCTTGTATACTCATATATGTTTTGTATGTATGTATGATTTATGATTTCAATTCCAAGTATATCAATTTCTATTGGTATCTATTGTTCATACATATATATGTTTGTGTTTATGCTAGTGCTTGAGTTTCAATTTGGTTTCAATTGACTACTTTTAAATTGGTATCAAGACTATGCATTATTTTAGTTTGTATTTCATAAAGGGGAGAAAATTTGATTTTGTCTTTCTATTGGTATTTGTACTCCCATACTTTATGATTGTAAATTCGAATTTGGTATCATATGTTTAAAATGAATAATTCTTAAAATTGGTATCAATGTTTCTATGTAAAATCTTTTCTATTGCTAAAACATTTACAATTGGTATCAAAATTTGTGTTTAGACATTCAAAATTTATTATGTTTAATTTCAATTGATATCAAGATGTCTTGTGTTTTAAATTGGTATCTAAAATTTTTTTTTTTCAATTGGTATCTAAAATTTTGTTTAAAGAAAATACAAAAGTTTAGATTTAAATTTCTTATATGCAAGGAGAGGTTAACATCTCTCCCACATATAAATTCATGTTGAGTGCATTGTGTATTGAAGAGCTTAACATCTCTTCTTTATGTGGTACACGTGTGTAGGGGGAGCTTCACATCTCCTCTTATTCATTACATAATGTGTGTTATGTGAATTAGGGCTTAACATCCCTCCTTCATGTAATGCATATGTGTAGGGAAGCTAACTTAGCGTCTTCCTCTTCATGAATGTATATAGCATATAACATTTATTGATCCTTGTTTATTTTCATTTGGTATCAAGATGCTTCATTGACATATTTTAAATTGATATCATGGTTTTTAAAGTCACCCCTTATTGACTTTGTTTTTGTTTTAGACAAAAAGGAAGACCATTGTTTGTATTGTTTTGGTTGACTCAAAAAGTTGATGAAAGATTTTTACCCCTCATTATCTTGTTTTGATTGTTTACCCCTTTGTTGATGATTGACAAAAAGGGGGAGAATTATTTGTGAGTTTCATATATATGCATAGTTATGTTTTTGCATATATTAAGTTTAATATAGTTTAATGTATGTTAATTAGTATCTAGAGCATCTAGAAAATGTTTATTTGTTAATTGGTTGTTAATTGGTATCTAGAGCATGCTTTGCTTTGAATATTTCATTGTTATCTAGAACCTTTATTGTTTATGCATATTTATGCATTCATGTTTTAAGAGCCTTCATTGCATATTATTATGTTTATTTGGTTATGCATGAGTTAAGGGGGAGCTTCTTTGAAGCCTTACTTTAATCCATGCATATATAACTCCATGAGTTTTGTCATCAACAAAAAGGGGGAGATTGTTGGCCCAAAGGCTTTCCACCCTAGTTTTGATGATGATTAACTCATGTAGTTATGTTTACTAATTATCTTGTGTTGTTTAAGTTTCAGATCATTAACCAAGATATTAGTTGGTGATTAGCTTCAACAAGGTGTTTGGAAGCTTTCACAAGTGATTCTAGGGCCAAAACTTCAGATCACACTTTGCCTAGCCCATGGATGGAGTTTTGGAGCAAGTCTTCTTGATGACACAAAGACTTAGGTATCCTAGTTTAGTTTAGTGTGTTTTAGATCCATTTGTAAAGCTTAGTATAGTTGATATGCTCAAGTGCACAATACACACACATTTCGTGGTTTGGATTTGGTTTTCATGAATAATAGATCAAAACAAGTTTACTTTATTCTTATGTATATTAGATATGTTCTAGATATACATACATGCTTTAAACTTGCTAGACAAACTTATTTTGACTATCCTATTCATGATTTGGAAAAATCAAGTTTGATAAAATACAGGTTTTGGTTTTGATAAAATTTGAAAGACTCAAAAATGAATTGATATGATTGAATATGTCTTGAAATTTTTATCACTTGTTTGAGTTTTGATATAAAATGATAAAAATATTTTTGGTGATTTTTAGAAGTATTAAAAGATTTTTATAAAATATTTTTCCCAACTTTTCAAACCCAGTTTTCAGGTCCAGGACTCAACAGTCGACTAAGCCAGGTTATTAGTCGACTTGGCTGATGTCCGGTCGACCGGGCCGGTCGACCGGACGTGCACAGATCTGTGCACGTTTGGAGTCCCTGAGACGGTCGACCGGGCCGGTCGACCGAGATGAGAGCTCTGCTCTCTGTTTTTCTAGGTCGACCGGGCCGGTCGACCGCAGTTGCCCAACGGTCATATTTCTGACCGTTGGCGGTCGACCGGGCCGGTCGACCGCTGCCTGTCAGAGCTGCCAGCTTAGCTCTAACGGCTAGTTTCTGTTTTGGCCTATATAAACCCCAACTCTTGGGATTTTGGCCATGTTTTTTAAGGAGAAAAATTTCTGGTTTCTAGAGTGTTTAAAACAAGTTTTCAAAAGTGTTTGGGGCTTTTAATCTTTCAATCTTTATTGTTTTAGGTTTTGGAAAAATCAAAGAAAAGAATATTTTGGGAGATTTGTCTTGGTTTTTCATTCTACATCTTTTGCAAGAATTTTCCCAAGTGTTTTTCTTTATTGCTTGTTTTCCAAACACCTAATTTTCCACACTTGAGCTATCATACTATCCTAATCTATTAGGATCTTGTTTTTGTGGAAAGAAAAGAGAAAAAGAAAGAGAGTTTGAGTTTGTGGTTTTTGGAACCACTTGTTGTAAACACCCTTATTCTTGTTGTATCCCTCTTAGGTAGAGGTGATCGGGTGATTGGTTTGCTCCCTCTAGTGAGAGGTGGAGATTTGGTTGTATACCTCTTCGGTAGAGGTGTTGGTTGTTGGTTGTTGTATTGGCTACGGGCCTACCCTCGGTTGTGAGGTGGTTGTTTGAGAGAGGAGTTTGGTACTCCTAAGTGATTGTAACATATCCTCTTCGGTAGAGGTTCCCTCGTGGGAGATAGTGGATTGGAAATCCTACACGGTGGTGTAGGCGGGGATGTAGAGCAAGGTGCTCGAACCTCGAAACATATCTTGGACTTTGCGTTTGATCCACTTGTCTCTAAACTCTCTCTCTTTATATTGTGCAAAGCATCATTCATAACATCATATCATATTTGCTTGTGTTGAGCATCATTCATATTGCCATATCTATTTGCTTGTGTTGTGCCTTGCATATTTCATATTGCTATATCTTGTATATGCTTGGTTGTTTGTGTGTGCCTCACTTGTACCTAATCAACAAGAGCTTCACATAGCACCTCAACCCATTCAAGGGGAATCATGAGGAGTTAGTCCAGAGCCCTTCACGGGGAATTCGGCTACACTTGTTGATTGTACTAAGTGTGTTGCAAGATTTGCATTAGCTTCCGCATTTAGCGCACATAGTTTTGCATTCAGTTCTAGATTAGCACTTACACCTATTCACCCCCCCTCTAGGTGTTTTTTCACCATCATGTAGAAGATGGAGAAGATTACATTGGAGAAGAATGGAGGCACCTTTACATAGATTGTCACCATCTATTACATCAATCCTTCTCTATCTCTCTCTGAATCTCTCAGCCCTAATACATGATCTAAAAAGAAAGGAAAATACAAAAGAAATGAAATGAAGAACACCTACCTACAACATAGAAAACCTAGCCTAAAATCTAAAACTTCTCCTAAAATAAAAAACTGCCTCGTTCTGGACCTCTACAGGGGTATTTATAAGCAAATGTACCTTCTAGAAGACGAGATGGGGCCACGCGTCGAAAATCGATGTGTGGCTCCACCCAATTGCCGCGGAAACGCGACAATTGCCGTGGATCCGCGCAATACCAGGGACTTAGGTCCCTGGTTTTGGCAGGGGGTCCCCGTCACTTCGAGAATGTTCCTGGTATATCCCAATTCTGGTAATTTCGCCCGAATATTCGTCTGACGTGCGCAAGAGTCTAGGTTCGACGTATCTTCTAGAAGATCCCTTGCTTGGCCTCCAAGAATTACGGATTTAATTACCCTAAAATGGGTTTAATTAAGCTCTTATTACTCCTTTTCCCCTAAACTCTTGATTTACCTGCAAGAGAGACCAAACACGGTTTAGACCGACATTTTATTCATAAATCGGTGGGGAATGTGACATAATAATGCAAAATTGTAGACTAATCAGTAGGCTAGGTTTTCTCTCTTCTAGTTGTAGAGTAGGATCTTTTCAATTTTTATTTTATATTTTCATTTTATTTTTAGATCATGTAGTAGAGCAGAGATAATTCAGAGAGAAATAGAGAGATATTGATGTAATAGATAGTGACAATCTATATAAAAGTGTCTCCTTTCTTCTCCATTATAATCTTCTCCGTCTTCTACATGATACTTAGTTAGTTTTTCTTCTCATGAAAATCTAACTACTAACCACTAACTAGCTACCACTTACTTGATAATCCACATGAATTTAATAGCATCTACAAGGCCTTGTTCTTGAAAGAGCCATTGATGGCTCATGATGATCGATTCTAATATTCTAACATTCTAATATCTAACCATTAACAACTAACTTGCAATGTCTTCTTTATTTCATGCTCACCTCTAATTAGTTCTGAATCTTTTTGGTCATTATCAATGGTGTGTCACCTAAAAAAGATAATGTATTAGTAATCGAGGGGAAACCAACACTTGAAAATGTGTATTTTATGAAATCAATCAAAATTATGTGTGTGCTAATGTTCCCTCGATACTTCCGTTATCGCATTGGCTCAACGGGTCGAATCCATAAGGATGGGAGGTGATAGAAGCATTAACAGTTCTTATTTACATTGGTTGTTAACAATTTCTTCTTTGTTAAAGAATGAGAGAAAGGAAAGAAACGAAATTCAGAAGTGATAGGTGGAGAAGGTGATGAAACGACGATGTGAACACAAATAAGAGATGGTTGTGGAATCGGTAAAGAGACAAGATAATAGAATGAAAAGATAGTGGAGTGATTTAGAAAGTGGGTTTAAAAATAAAATAGAAAAAGAGAAGATGAAATTTATGATAAAGAAAATGAAAACAATGGTGAAAAAGATGAAAACAAGGATGAACTAAGAAGATGGTGAAAATAACAATAGAAAAGTGATAAAAAGATTTAGGAAATTATTTTTAAAACAAAGTAAAAATGAAGGAAACTTGAAAGAAAACCTATGGCTGCTAACTACTAATTGCTCCATTAACCATGCTAACTTCTTAGTGATAGTTGTCTCGCATGGATCCTTGGCTTTAAGAGATGATACAAAGCATGGCTCATAAGAAGGTTCGTCCACATTTAAATACATCCATACCACATAAAAAGTTACAAGGTACTATTAGATCATCAAAACCAAATAGAGGTGAGCTTGAAATAAAGAAGATATTGCAAGTTAGCTTGTTAGTGGTTAGATGTTAAAATGTTAGAATGTTAGAATCCATCATCATGAGCCATCAATGGCTCTTGCAATAGCAAGGCCTTGTAGATGCTATTAGATTCATGTGGATTATTAAGTAAGTAGTTAACTAGTTAGTGGTTAATAGTTAGATTACCATGAGAAGAAAAACTTGCTAATCATCATGTAGAAGATGGAGGAGATTACAATGGAGAAGAAAGGAGATCTTTATATAGATTGTTACCATCTATTACATCCATATCTCTCATCTCTCTCTGAATCATCTCAGCCTTATTACAAGATCTAAAAACAAAATGAAAATACAAAATAAAAGAAGAAAAAAATCCTACTCTACAACTAGAAGAGAGAAAACTAGCCTACTCACTGATCTGCTCTCATTTCAGGTCTCTGTAGGGATATTTATAGGCAAAGGAATGCTCAAGAAGACGAGACGAGGCTACGTGTCGAAAATCGACACATGGCTCGCCAAGATGGCCGTGAAAATACACAAAGCTACATTTTCGCTGCCATACTAGGGACTCAGGTCCCTGGTTTTGGCAAGCAGTTTCGTCGCGCTTTTGGGACCTTCCGTATCCTCGAATTCGGGTATTTGGATCTGAATTTTCGGCAGATTCGCGCCAACGTCTAGATTCAATGTATCTTCTAGAAGCTCTCTAGCATGGCCTTCAAGAAATCCGGATTTATTTACCCGAAAATGAGATAAATTAAGCTCTTATTACCCTTTTGCCTTCTAGTCTTGATTATCTGCAAAGAGACCAAAACATGAGTGAGAAGCGTTATTTTAATCATAATGGTAGGAAAATGTGATATAATGATGCAGAATTGTAGACTAATCATATACATGACTCGTTTAGCTTCTTAGCTATAACGTTAATTTTAAGGGAACATAATGGGGGAAAATCGCTCATGAAAAGTGTATGTTTTGAAATCAATAGTTAAAAATACGTGCTTTGGCTTCCTCGATACTTCCGTTATAGCATACAGGCTAAACAAGTCGAAGCCACAGGGACAGGAAGCGATAGAAGCTTTACGGAATGTTCATCTGTGTTTAAAGTTTCTTCAACGTTTTAAAGAATCAAAAGAAAAGAAAACAAAGAATGGAAAGAGAAGAGGACGGTGAAACACGAAGAAGTGGGAACATAGAAGATAAGATATTTGCGGTTTTTGAAATATATCTAAAATAAAGTAAAAAGAGAAAGATAACTCATGGCTCCTAACTACTAATGTCCACTAATCATGCTAACCTCTTAGTGATAGTTGCCTAACATGTATCCTCGGCCATCACTAGTCCTCGGTTTAAGAGCGTTTCAAAGCATGACCCATATAATAACTTTCACATCCAAACTCAACAAATCAAGTGCAAGCTATACTTAAACTATCAAAACTAAATAAGAGCAAGCATGGAGTAAAGTAATGTTAGCTTTTTAGAGAGTTAGGATGTTAGAGTGTTAGAATCCATCATCATGAGCCATCAATGGCTCTTGCAAGAGCAAGGCCAAGTAGAGGCTATTAGATTCATGTGAATTATTAAGTAAGAAGTTAGTAAGTTAGTGGTTAGTAGTTAGTTGCCATGAGAGAAAATTAGCTAAACATGTAAAAGGAGTTAAAGAGAAGAAAACAAGGAGAGATAAAGAGAGCACCTTTCATAGATTGTCACCTTCCATTACAAGCACTCTTGCTTTTCACTTATGTATACTCTCTTTCCTATTACAAGATCTATAAGAAATAGAAAATATAAAGAGGAAGAAGAAGAAGAACTAATCTAAACTACCCAAAGAAGAAGAAATTACTCTAAAACTATACTACAACTAAAGAAAAACTCCTCAAAACTTCTCCTCATGAGTTCTAAAAATCCCAGGGCTTTTATAGGCGAAAGGGGGTACCAGGGTACAGGTAAGGAGCCGCGCGTCAAATCTTGGTGGCGCTCCACACAAGAGCCGCGGAAATGCGACCCAAGCCACGTTTCCGCGGCTGTACTAGGGCGATGCGCGCAGCGCCGCTTGCTGCGCGCTGCCTGCTTGTCCCCCTGTCGGCTGCATGTCCTGATTTCTAGATTTGGGCCCCTGGTTTTGACAAAACCGTCCTCCAAGGTCAATGGCTATATTTGTAGGCTTTTATCACTAATTAAATGGTGATTTTAGGTCTTCTTCTTCATTCCATGCCATGGATCTAGAAACAAGCAAGAGAGGTGTTATTAACAGAATTTAATATTAAATAAATGTGAAGATGTGGTTTGAAATATGCAATTATAGAGACTAGTCACACCCCATACTTATCTTTTGCTCGTCCCGCGTAAAATAAATAACTAAGAAAATTATTACACCACTTTCGCAGGTGACGTGATTGCACTAAGTATGTGCAACAAGCCATTAAATCTCTAGGTTTCCCCTAGAGGACGAGTTTTGTCTCCTGAGGGTTTTCAGTGGATTACACCCACAAAATCCATAAAGAAAGAAAGGAAATGTTAGCATTTTGAAAAAGCATTTTTGAAATAGAGAAAAGTGTTGAAATATTTCTGCAAAAATTTATATGATCCAAGGTCATAGATTAACCAGAAATTATTCTTCCCTAAATTAAGTCGATATGCAAAATCTTGTTGTAAATTAAATGTAAGAATTTAAAATGAATTGATTCTTTGATCTTTCATAAAACTCTTAGAATAATATGCACTTTGTGAACAGTGAAGATTTTTTTTTTTTGGGATATCGACTCTAACTTTCATGTCATTTATTTATATCAATTTTTTTCTTTTTTTCTTTTAGTTTTCTTAGGCTTTCTAGATTCCTAGGGTAATGAGCCTTTAGCCGGTGACACCCAAACCATATGGTTTTAGGGCACCAGATGAGAAAAGATCCATCGGCTTAAGGACTCGAGTAAACAAGGCCACAAACTAATGGGGATTATTTTCTTTTTGTCCACTATTTAAAGCATGAATAATCATGCTTCCTGAGGTTAATTACCCAACTTCAATAAGTGATTTTTATTATCAACATTTTATTTATATATATATATATATATATATATATATATATATATATATATTGGCATTTTCAGTCTTTTGTTTCAATTCCAAAAAATTGTGTAAGTGTGAAATGCATAAATCTAAGTCAAAAAATTCAAGATCAAATTATCTTTCCAAACGTACTTTCTTATCCTAAAATTTAAAACACGATCTATTATTTTGACCCAATTTAAAAATTCATAATTTTAGGTCTTCCTAATCCTAAGATAATCTTAATTTTCTTAAAAATAGATCAAAACTATTTCTCTTATTTTTAAAAAGTTTTTAAAAAGAAAAGAAAAGATTTTTTATATAAAAGAAAATTTTAAAAATTTCCTAAAAAGAAGTATAAAAGAAAGAAATTGTGAAACTAACTATGTTAGTAAACCCTCCCCCACAATTATCTCATGCATTGTTCTCAATGCATCTTGAATGTGTATATTCATGAAACAAATGGGATGGGAAGGGAAGGAAAATTACCTCATAGTGGTGGCTCCGTAGTGTGTCTAATTGGTTCACGAAATGTGGCCCAATTCAAAACTTATGGATCTTGCAGGAACCCACCAATGACCTCTCTAATATGACCAGTAAAATGTTGGAGAGCTATATGATCTTATTGAAAAAATTACCCCAATCCAATTTCTAATTTTCAAAAATAATTACTGAGTCATTTTTTCAACATTCTTGTCCAAGAATGAAGTGTGATTTTGAAAGATGATTGATTTAGACTGAAATGGAATAGGAACAAAAACTGATACCGACTCAGAAATTTAACTCATATCAAGTCGAGATTCAAAAGTGAGAGTCAAAATTAGTTCAAAAATAGGGTCCAAACCAAAGGATTGATGTTTACACACTTTCCCCATCAATGAATTGTGATCATAAGATATTGATGATCAATTTCATAGTGTACTGGTACAGGATTCAATGTTGATTTCAGAATAGAGAAAAAATATGGTAAAGATACTGGAGTCATTATTGAATCAAAAAGTGAAATGGAATCACCAACTTCAGGCTCGGATCACTTTCATATTCAATTTCAATTTCAGGAAAGGGATAATTGCCAAAATATCAATGTGATTTTCAACCTTGGAGTTTGGTCAAGTTTCAATAGGTTTGCTGAAATTGAATCTTGGTTTCCAAAATAGCATGATTCTTGGGTCCAATCGGTAGAGTTAGGGATATAAGGATTGGTCAAAGGTGACAAGAAAACTTTCCTCGCTCTCATTGATCAAATCGCTCATTATTGAGTCTAACCTACTGATAGGCCGGGTAACAGAATTTTGAATCTGAATTATATCTTCCATACTTTTTACAATTGGTTCTTGAAAAGGTTAGTTGAAAGTTGATTTTGGAAATTGTGGTGAAATTATGAGTCTATCAGATTTTGCGATTGCTGCTCGGACTCACGCAAGGGTTCCATATTCAAGTCCAGTACTGATGGTTTTTTATTTTGAATCGGTGAGACTGGAAAAGATGAGTAGGACTCTTGGAAATTTGGTTGAGATGATGAGTCATTAGTCTTTAATTTTGCATAATTTTTATAACATTCGCATATTTATTTGATATAAAATTCTGCTAATAAAACTTTGTTTGCTTGATCCTAGTCCATGGTGTGCAAATAAAGAAGAAGACCCTAAATCACCATTTAATGGGTGATTAAAAGCCTACCAAAGTAGCCATTGACCTTAGGGAGGAGATTTTGTCAGCCCAGGGCATCAATCCAGAATCCAAAAGATCCAACTGACAGGAGACAGAAGGGACGACACGCTACCCGAAGCCAGGCACGCGCCGCCCTGGCAGGGCCATGGAAACGCGGCCAGGCCGCGTTTCCGCGGCCGTACGAGCGCTGCCGCGCTCGGGCTTTAGGCCAGGGTTGTCCCCCTTGCCCCCTTTTCCCTGGTGCCTATAAATTCGCCCCTTGGGGTTCAGGAAGATATCCAGAGTTTAGAGTTGTTGTGTTACTTTATTTCTAGGAGTAGTAGTTATTTTTATATTTCCTTCTTCTTCTAGTTAGTTTAGCCATTAGAGTGAAAGATAAAGAGTGTGCACAAGTTGTATTTGAAGGTGACAAGCTAATACAAGTAACTACTTCTCTTTCTTCTTTCTATTTACTTGTGTTTTCCATTTTCTTTTACTTTCTTGTTGTAGTGTAACTCCCTTTCTCTTTACCTCTTTTCTTTGTTGTTTTTTTTACTACCATGTCTAACTAACTCATCAATTACATGGCTAACTAACTACTAATTCACTAATCTCTAACAACTTGATTATAACCCAAATGAGTTAATAGTGTCAAATAAGCCTTGTGCAAACGAGAGCTATGATATCTTAAGACGAGGGTTCTAACTTTAACTTACATACAAGTATTCACTTTCTCATATTTCATACTTAACGGGTTTTTAATGATCTATGGATTATATACTTTACTTGTTTTTATAAGTAGAGATTTTTCTTTTAACTTTGCCGATACCATTAGTGCACTTGTGTATTCCCTTATTCTCGCCTTGTATTGGATCTTGATAAGAGAATGTCCAAGTTTTGCAGTGTGAAGCCAAGTTAAAAGGACTTTCATTCGGTCCCAACGTGAATAGTTCCTATGATAAAGGTAATACTTGCATATGATCCATCGCGAGGCTACATCTTCGAGAAGTTAGGGATTAGTGGGAGCACTTAGTAGAAAGTTAGCCATGCGTTTTTACCATCTAGAAAAATCACTTTTACAAACCACCAAATAATTCTAAAAACAATTTTTGAAACCAACTTGTTTTCATTTTCAAATTCTTTATTTGAAACAAAGAACTTTCTCTTTTCTTGAACAAAGAAGCCGCATCAAGCTTTCATCGCTCTCCCCTCCTTGTGGATATGACCCGTAGAGCCACTTTGCTACTACGGAAGAATCGCAAAAGCAGTAACATCGACCAACATTCCTTTACCTATTTTTGTGCTTGCTTTTTGCCGATTAAATTTTGGCGCATTGATGGGAGGGAACGACTTTATTGTCCAATACTAAAGATTTTTCTTTGTTCTTGTGGTAGGAGAAGTACCAAGGAGCTCACTATGATGGGAAGCGAGAGTGGTGGCCAAAGACGTTGCACGAGGATTCATTTGCCCTCGAAAAATTCGTGTAAAAGCGAGTTTCTCCGATTGAAGTACTAACAAACTCTTCTGTAGGATTGCCGAAAACCGTTCAAATTGCTTTCTAAAATTTTTTTAGTTCCCTTGAATGCTTCCCTTATACATGTGTAATAATCTCAACAGAAATTCACTTGTTGCTAATTGAAATTTGGATTAGACTCTTGCATTTAGGGCACGTATCTGTTTCAATTCATTTCATTTCTGTTGAAGAGTACTGGCGAAAAGATACGTGTGCATTCATATAGAATAGGACCAACATTATGGAGTGATTTATCGCTTTGAGTGTTACCTTGTTGTGAATATACTGTACACTTGCACAATTGACATTAAGGAAAAAATCCCAAATAAATAAGATAAGGTGGGGATTTCGTCACCCTTCCTTAGCCAAAAACCATCTCCAAGTGCACTCACACTATCCAAAGTCTTAACTAAAAATTGATAGACGTTGGCCCTAGGGACATCTCAGACTCACAAAGAGATTAACCGAGTATGGAAATTTCAAGAACTATACCCCTGTAAAATTGGTGTCTAAGGAAAGTGGTTGAGAGACAAAGCCTCAAAAGCTCCGTGGTTTGGCGTAATTAAGCCCGTGGCTCACGCCCGGATACTTCCCACTGAGTTTTGCCCTTTCCTGGCCGATTAGCTTGTAGTCGAGTTCCTGCAACAACCTCCCCTAGAGAATCGACCAGTTAGGAGTCGTCTAGGTCTAGGTACCTTAGACTAAGGCTTTGTGGTTGTTTTTCTTTCTTTTATTTGTTTTTTATTCTTTTCGAGTGTTGTTGTCTTTACGTTATTTGTGGTGTGCTGCATGCAAGAGTGGATTAGAGATCCTATAACTTCCAGATTAACCAGAAATACTTCTCTACCCTTGCATCCAGAACCGGTGATGGCGTCACTTCAGGACAGGTTTTACCCGATCAAAACCTCATTGCCATCTTGTATAAAACTACCTGAGGCAAATGAAAATAACTTTGAATTAAAGCATCAATGCATCAATACTCTTCCAAAGTTTCATGGTTTAGAATCAGAGGACGCATTCTTCTTTGTTAGGGAATTTGAAGAGTGTGCCTCATGATGCGTATTCCCCAACTAGGAGACGATGCCGTTAGGTCATGTTTCATCCCCTTTTCCCTAAAGGACCTAGCTAAGAAATGGTTGTACAGTTTGGCGGTAGATTCAGTTACAACGTGGGATGATTTTGTCAAAGCCTTCTTGAAGAAATTCTACCCAATTCACAAGACTGCCCTCATCAAAAAGAATATCATGCAGTTCAGGTAAGAACCGAGCAAAACGATTTGGAGATACTTTGAGCGATTCAAAGATCTCTTCGCTCAGTGCCCTCATCACGGTGTGGAGAAATGGTGTCAGTGCCAGATTCTCTACGATGGTTTAGATTACAAACGAAAACCTGTTAGAAAACCATGTGTCAGGGAGGGTTCTTGCAAAATGATGAGAATCAGGGTTGGGATTTATTTTAGGATTTAGCTTAGAAAACCCTGCAATGGGAGCCAGCTCGGAAAAACCAAGGAATTCACAATCTATAGCTTCAAAAGGAGGGCTCCTATCTCTAGAATCATCCATAGCTGCAGAAGCTAAGATTGCAACCCTAATAAGGAGAATAGAGGCTCTAGAAATAAAAGAGCCAGCCAGTGTCAACCAAATCAACCCACCACCAATTCACAATCCGTTTGTTCATACTGTCAGGCACCAAACCATGTCTTTGAAGAGTGCCCTATTTTTCATACTCAGTAAGTGCCATCGGAACACCTGAACGCGCCCTACTCACGGCCGCCGCATAATCCTTACTCACAAACATACAATCACGGTTGGGAGAAATCACCCAAATTTCTCTTGGCCCAGAACAATTCTCCCAGGCCGAACTTTCCCAATAATTTTCACCATCCCAATCTTTCACCAAATTTCCCCAGTCAAGCCCCATCTTCCACCTTCCAAAATTCACCAATGGAAAAGAAATTCAGTAAATTGGAAGAGAACATGGAGGCTTTTATGAGTCCCAAGCCGCCTTCATGTAAAATAAGGGACAAACACTGAACAACCTTCACAGGCCCATATCGAGATTGGAAATGCAGATGAGCCAATTAGCTAGCTCTCTAAGTGAAAGACCAAAAGGTACTTTACCTAGTCAGCCGCTAGTTAACCCAAAAAACTCCATTAAGCGTATGAAATTCAGGATCCTTCGATTAACCGTGTAATGTTGTTCATACACTTCGATCTGGAAAGAAGGTGGACAACCTGGTCTACCAACAGAAAATCCTATCCACAGTGATCCTACTCCAGCCTCCACCTCTGCTAGTTCCTCCCAATCTACTCCCAAACATCTGACGAGGACAAAGCTGCTGAACAAGTTCATAATCCTATAGCACCCTTTCCCAATAGGCTTAGGAACAACAATAAGAATATGCACATTGAGAAGATACTTGAGATTTTTAACCAGGTCAAACTGAATGTGCCTCTTCTTGACGCTATCCAACAAGTCCCAGCTTATGCCAAATTTCTTAAGGATATGTGTACGAAGAAGAGAAAGACAAATGTTCCCAAGAAAGTGTTCTTGGCAACCAACATAAGCGAAATTCTGTCTGGTCCCGTTCTGGTGAAATACAAAGATCCCGGGTCCCACAATTTCCTGCCCGTAGGACAAATAGAAATTAGCAGAGCACTCTTTGACTTGGGAGCAAGTATCAACTTGCTACCTCTCTCAGTATACCGCAACTTGGGTTGGGCGAGCTGAGCCCAACTCGAGTCCTATTCAGTTAACTGACCGATCTGTGAAAATCTCCAAGGGGGAAACACAGATGTTCTTATCCAGGTCGGGGATTTCATCTACTTCGTTGACTTCATTGTGCTTGAGACCCAACCTGTATCAATCCGCGATTTCAAACTCGGTCATCTTAGGGCGCCCATTCCTTGCTACAAGCCATGCCATAATCAACTGTAGGAACGGGTCCATGTGATTGACCTTTGGAGAGATGATGAAGGAAGTCAATGTCTTCAATCTTGGAAGACAACCAGGGATATCAATGATCAGACTTTTGAGGTCAATTTCATTGAAAATCTGACCAGTGAGCATGAGGAAAGCATGGAGATAGAAACAGAGGCAGAGTTTAATCTAGAGTCTGAGGATTTTAGTCTAACCAGATCGTGGATTCGGCAGTGGACTGGGCATCAAGCCAAAGTGTATCTCATCATAGGATTGAAAGTTTGGAGATTGCCTCCAATGAAGCAACACCTTCCCTAGAGCTAAAACCTTACCTGAACACCTCAAGTACGCCTACCTGGGAGGAAGAGAAATCTTGCCAGTCATCAAGCTCCCACCTGACTGAGCAACAAGAGGACAACTTAATGTCTATTCTGAAGAGCCATAGGGAAGTCATTGGATGGCCGATGAAGGATACCAAAGGGATAAGTTCAACAATAGTTCAACATAGAATCCATTTAACCGATGAAGCGACTCCCAGGAGGGACCCACAACGTAGGCTTAACCCACTCATGCAATAGGCAGTAAAATCAGAAATTTTGAAACTATTAGACAATGGGATCATTTATCCCATTTTGTTAGCCAATGGGTTAGCCCGGTTCATGGGGTCCCGAAGAAAGCTGGCTTTACAGGTGGTTGAGAATAAGCAAAAAGAGTTAGTACAAACAATACTGCCTACTAGATTCTTGTTTGTATTGACTATAGAAAGTTGAATGCAGCTACCCGTAAAGACCACTTCCCGCTACCCTTCATCGACCAAATACTTGAACGCTTGGCTGGACATGAGTACTATTGCTTCCTAGATGGGTACTCGGGGATACAGTAAAATCCCCATTGCTGCAGAAGACCAGAAAAGACCACGTTCACACCGCCCATTTGGAACCTTCGCTTATCGATGCATGCCCTTTGGATTGTGCAACGCTCCTGCGACATTCTGACGGTGCATGCTTAGTTGTTCTTCGACATGGTAGAATATTTTCTTGAGATTTTTATGGATGACTTCTCCATCTACGGAGATTCATTTGAACAATGTCTCATCATCTTGAGTTGGTTCTGCAAAGATGCGAAGAAAAGAACCTAAATCTGAACTGGGAGAAATGTCACTTAATGGTGAGAACAGGGGATTGTCCTAGGCCATGATTTCTAAGAGAGGAATTGAAGTGGACAAGGCTAAAGTAGAAGTGATTGCTAAGCTTCCACCACCCAAAAGCATCATGGATATTAGACCCTTTCTAGGGTATGTTGGGTTCTACCGACGGTTCATAAGGATTTTAGCAAGATCGCTAGGCCCTTAACCAACCCGCTCGCAAAGACGTACCCTTTGATTTTAACAATGAACGTTTCAAGTCATGGGGAAGCTTAAGCAAGAACTTATTTCTGCGCCTATTATTTCTGCTCCTAATTGGGCATAACCATTTGAAAATTATGTGCGATGCCTCTGATTTTGCTATTAGCGCTGTTCTAGGACAGCGCATCAACAATAGGCAGCACGTGATTTACTACTCGAGTAGGACCCATGATGGCGCCTAACAGAATATACAACGACCGAGAAGGAATTCTTGGCTGTTGTCTTTGTGTTAGAGAAGTTCCGGCCCTATTTGTTAGGATCAAAGACGGTGATTTTCACAGATCACTCAGCACTAAAATACCTCATGACCAAGAAGGAAGCTAAGGCCCGATTGATTCGGTGGATCCTTTTGCTTCAAGAATCTGACCTAGAAATTCAGGATAAACGAGGTATAGAAAATGGGTGCTGATAATCTACACGAATTCTGAACGTACCTCTCATACAAGCTCCGATCAACGAGTATTTTCCAGACGAGCACATCCTGGCTATTTTCAAGGAAACCTTGTATGCGGACATAGTCAATTACCTGGCCACTGGACAATTACCCGCTGACTGGACAAGGCAAGACCAGTGTCGTTTCTTTACCCAAGTACGGTACTTCTTCTGGGAAAAGTCGTATCTTTTTAAGTATTAATCCGCCAGATTATTCGACGGTGCATACCAGAGAAAAACAGAGGAGTATGCTAAGCTTTTGCCATGAAGTTGCATGCGGAGGACACTTCAGTCCCCGCAAGACTTTAGAGAAAGTTTTAAAAAAGTGAGTTTTACTGGCCTACTTTATTCAAAGACTCATTCCACTTTTGCAAGACATGTGAAAATTGTCAGAAGATTGGGAAAATTTCATGAAGAGACATGATGCCTGATCGGGGCGGAACTAGCACTCAAAAAATGTGTGTTTTGTGAAATCAATGAAAAGCTTGTATGTGCTAATGTTCCCTCGATACTTCCGTTATAGCATTGGCTCAACGGGTCGAATCCACAGGGACGGGAGGCGATAAAGCATTAACAGTCTCTATACACGTCGTTTGTTAACAGTTCTTCTTTATTCAAAGAATTAGAAAAAGAAAGTGAAAAGAAAAGAAAAGGAAATCAAGCATGTGGTAG